>VYXC01004614.1:239147-269543 GCA_013397175.1 Platysteira castanea
TGTGCCCATCAGGGTCTGCCCATGTTTAGTCCTGAGGAAGTTTTGTTTAACACCCTTGGGTTCACTGTTAGCAGAGATCAGAGTTCCCTGGTGTCTGCTGGAACTGGTGTCTTTGTTACCAAAGGTTTTGTACCGAAAGGGACGGTTGTGTCTATGTATCCCGGTAATGGAATGTTTTTATTTTTGATAAGTTAGGTGGAACTTCTAAGCATCTGATCATGGAATGCCAAAGATCAACACTAATTTCTATTTTATGGGTTTTATTTCTATCATTCCTTAACAAAATCACCAGTTAGGTTGCATGGGAATATTTATAACTATAACTATATATAACTATTTATAATTATATATAAACTATCTGGAGTTGTTTTGGAAATAAGAAAAACACTATTTGGAAGGATAATAGTGTTTATAAAAAAAAAAAATTCAGTACTGAGAGTCTGATTTTCCAGCAGCTACACAAGCTGTTCAAGATTATTTAAACACAAATGTATGGGAGAAATTTCAAGTAGATGAACAGGACAGTTTAATTCCTTGGGATTTCTGTTTTGGTTCAGGATCTGAAAAATGAGGTTTTGAGATCTCCACACAGGTCAGTAGACAATTGCATGAACTTCTTCAAAGTACAGAAGTATAAATTGGAGAATGAAAATAAAACCTTTATTTAGCAGAACTCTATTCCATAAAGTATGTTTGGAAAAATTAGTACTTCTCTCTTCCTCATTTCTTGGAACTGTGTTTGCATACATTTCTTAAAAAGGTTTGTAATTCTCTGAGTATGGCCAAGCTAGCAACTCTCCTGGGTTGCTTTGGGTTTGTTTCTTTTTCATCTGTCAACAAAATCATTCCCTGTGGTCTGGCTTGTGCCAGCAGTGCAGGATTGGGAGCAGCCCAGGTATTCACTGGTTTTTCAGAGTGCCTGGCCATTACTATTGATTACTTGTCAACTGACTAATTGTCAAGTGACTTTGAGTGAGCCTGCCACTTTTGCAGCTCACTTCAAATTTCAGGCACATATTAAATGTGAGCATAGGCTCATTTCGAGTCTCCTCGAACAGCTCTTTTGGCAAAACAAGAGGATGGACTGTTGAAATGCCTTTTTCAGGTTAATAAAGGAACCTGCGAGGCTGGGGATGGGACCCTGAGGACAGGGTCCGCAGCCTGCCTGTGGCCTATTGCCTGGCTCCTTGTGAGATTGCAGTGCAGGATTTCTGCAGAGGTGCTGAAGATGTAGTGGGTGTGAGGGATGCAGGACAGTGATTTAATGAAAAATGACAAGCCAGTCATCTGTTGCTTTTCTGTGCTTGGAAGTCATGGCTGGTTAAATGCTCTCCTCAGATTGGGGAAACAGTCTGCTGAAATAATTTTTTCTTGGTTTGTCATTTTCCATCTCCTGGACCAAACAAAATCCCTGGGGTAGTGGAGGGAGGTGTTTCAGATTCTTTGCTGAATCTGTGTGCTTTTCAGAGTCCTGACACAGTAGTAGCAAAATGGTTTAGTATCTTCAGCTGTGTTTTCCTGAAGAAGTATCACCTGATGTTTTCATCTCTGAAGCACACCAGTTGGCTGTGAGGCTTTATCTTCCTCTCCCAAAGATACTTGATTCAGGCCTTCTATGACTTCCTTTGAGGCTTCTCTCTTTGGAATGTATCAGCTCATTTAGTTGAGAGGGGTTTTTTTACATCCCAAAAAATTGTGTCTGAAAGCTTGTTTACAAATATCATTGTCACTGAGTGAGAGGGAACTTCTCTCCTACCCGCTCTCTCTCTTTGGAGTTTCTGTGTGGAGGGGACTGAAAGCCCACTCTGACAGTTAACTGATTTCCTTCTGAAATAATATCTGTCTTGCAACAGGTACAGTATACAGAAAGCATGAGCCCATCTTTTTCCAGTCCCTTGGCAATCCCTTTATTTTTAGGTGCATTGATGGCATCCTTATTGATGGGAATGATAAAGGACTGTCCAGATTAGTGTACAGGTAAGCAAAAGAACTAGAGGAGTGTTGCTCATCGGATTTAAAACAGAGTCACTGCTTGTCTCAGTTGCCTGTTTCTTACCCTGAGTTGCACGTGATTGTCATCCATCTCTGCGTATCTCGTAATGCAAACAGCATAAGGGTGGGAGATGCTGGATGTGGCCCATTATGTATTTGTGTCTTCTGTGACACCAGTGAGATGCATTTTGATGTACAGAGACTTTCCTGTATAGAAAATAGTTTTAATAGACCAGGAAGTAGCATAAAAGTTCTGAAATGTTTCTGGGCTGTTAATCAAACCTGCTTAGTTCAGCTCATCAAGTCCAACTCCCTGCTCCTTGCAAAAGGCTAAGAGCATCGTGTGCACACTCCTTGAACTGTGACAGACTTGGTGCTGTGACTGCTCCCCAGAGGAGCCCAGTGACCGGCCACCCTCTCAGTGAAGAACTTTTCATAATGGCCCGTCTGAACTTCCCCTGACACAGCTAACCTGGACTGGTTTGGCTTACCTTAAAATATAATTTGCTGCAATTTGTGTTTAAATATGACTTGAAAAGAACTAGCAAAATGATACAATACCTAGTTTGAATATTAATATCTACTAGTACCAGATTTTAATTTCTGGAAAGAGTTTGAAGCTAATATTGTAATCAGTCTTTGTATTTTTAGAAGTGAATGGAAGGTGTTGATACTTTTGTAATGGTAACATTTGATGTTGATTTCTGGAAGAGTGTGTGGTAGTTTTGTACAGGTTCTTCCACCAGAGTCTGAAGGACATCTTAGAGTAGTGGGAGGTGTTGGTCTATGCATGTGCCCCCCACCCCAGTTGGATTGGGCAGCTCTGTGCAGTGACTGTGGCCATTCCTGCAGAGGAAGTAAGTTAACCTGTTAGGCAAAGGAGCCACAATCCATGCTAACGCTGTCGGGCATTTCAGGTCTTGCAGCAGGAGAGATCAACTTGGTCCTTTTCAAATGAGTGATGAGAGCTGGCTCACAGCCACCCTGCAAAACCCACTGGCAGTGGGACAGTATGTCAACAACTGCTCGCATGGTAAGTTGCCAGGTATATTTTCCAAGTATAAGTTTGACTTTATGGATATAAATTATTTTGAAGGTGATACAGAGAATAGGATATTGATCTTGAGGGGCAATAGTACTATTTAAAACAAGCACTTAAGGGGGCAAAATGTTTCTGAGGCTTTTTGTCGCAGCTGCATATTAGAATCCTTCATTGCAGCAACACTTCAAATATGCTTGTTCTTTTCTCACTGACCCCCAAGTTTCCGTCCTGGTATGTAGAGTGAAAAGCACACACCCCAAAATGTGAAATGGTGGGAAAGGATATCTGGCAAAGTACCACTGGACTGACACAATAGAGAGTTGCAGATCAAGTTCCCCAGTGTGGTTCCAGGAGGCCTCATGAGAAGATTACACACAGTGATACGTACAGTAGGATTCTGTCACTGCTCAATTTGAACTGTAAGATTTTTTTTTTTTTAGACTTAATTATGTTTATGCACAAAATCTAGGAAACCATTGGTGTAATCTCACTTGTTGGACCTGAAGAAGGGATATATTTATTCTGTCTCACTGTTGGTCTTTAGTAACTCGTGGGAACAGTTGTGCTGTGCAGAAAGCTGAATTGATACCATACTCAGCTTCTAAGTGGCTTTCATAGCCTGCATTACACTAAAGATGCCCTGCCTCCAGCTAGCATTCGGAAAGGTTGCTGGAGGAGTAAACCGAGGGTTGACTGGCACAGAGATGCATGGCTGTTCCTTGAAAATGCTTTTTCTAGGTCCAGTGTCTATGTTAAGTGGTGATTTTCTCCCTGCCTGTATTTTGGACAAGTTTTGCTACCAGGAACATTTTTTTCAATAATTTTTTTAATTGTAAAAGCAAATAATTGTGGTTTTGGAACATTTAGCAATGCTGTAAGCTACCCCTGGCACTAAGCAAGTTGTGCTTCTTCATAGACATGTTGCTAATTGGGCAGAGCTCCTATAGCTGATTGCATACCTCTTGCATAATTCAAAATAGGGTTTCAGAGGAGTGCAGTACCTCCCAACAGAGGAATAGTTTTCAGGCTTGATGAAGTATCTGGTACTCCTGTAGCAGTACATTTGATGTTTTTACACATCTTTAAGCCCTATCTAATAACCTATTTTTTTATTCCTAGAAAAAGCAGCAAACGTGTGTTACCAAGAATTTGATGTGCCAGGACACTTTCCAGTAGAACTGAAACAATATCTTCCGAACATCGTCTATAGCCATGACATAGAGAGGTTGGCAGCCAATGAAAGAGCTTGTGGATTTTGTATGATGCATATTGCATGTGTATAGAAAAGACAGACATGGTTAAAAAAAATCATATGACGATGAGTTAAACAAGTGTGCAACTGTATGCGAGAGTTACCTCTCTGAATAGACTAATTTTAATTACAAGACTCTTAATTCATTTTTCCATATTTTCACAAATGAAATCAGCATAGCTCTGAAGACAGTTTTGCAAGCAGTTGTTGCACTATAGTGCAATTCTTCTGAATTCCATAAAGCACTAGTTGTACTTGGCTTGTATTATAGTACCGAGGTCTTTCAGTACATATTTCAAATCTCTTTCAGCCGTGATCAATCAAAGCCCTTCTGAGATAATTCAGATTTAGGCTTCTTACTCCCTGTTCTTCATGTCTGCTGCTTATGTGACAAATAAGCAGATGTATTTGCAAGAAGAAACCTAAAATTGTATTGAGAAAAGTGAAGTACTATGCAATATAAAGGCATGGACTTAGAGTACAGTTACAGTAAAATTACAACATCCTGGTTATGACCTGAAAGTCCACCTTTTTTCAGAAATTAAAACATTTGGAAATCTTTTTCAGATAATCCTCTTCATTTCAAGACTGTGTAAGAATCTTAGAGCAGATCATCTGAACTTCTAATGTAATTCTGGATTTATTTAAATACTCTGAAATTTCATTGGAGAAAGTTATGGTGCACATGGGAAAAATGGCTTTTCTGATTAAACTTAAAATTTGTTGAATCAAGGTTAGAGATGCACTTGGGATTTGCAGATAATTAAATAAATGCTAACAAAATAAGCAGTAGGACTAAATTCTCAGGAAGCCTGAGTGCTGTACTTGAAGTGTGAAAGCATGTTGGCTATGGGACCACTTCAGGAAAGGGGAATTTTGCTCTTGCTTGGGATCTGTCCAAGAAAATAATCTGTCCAAGTCTTCCAGTCCTCATTTCTCCCAGTGTACAGCCACCAGACAAAAGATCCCATCTGCTTGTAGGTGCTTGTTTTGATGCTGATGAATAGAATGCTGACAACATAGATAATTTGGTTTCTAGATCTTGCTCTGTTTCATGAAAGAGTTCTCAGTACTTACTTGTTGTTTTGTATGTTTCAAAATGGCCTCACACTAAAGTTTTAGTAGTAAAGACTTGAGTTGATGCTGTTTTCCACTTCCCAGTTCATCAGTGTCAGAAGCATGTGCTCTCCTTCGTAGAACAGACACTTCAGCTTTAGGGCATGGTCATTTTACTAAAAGGAAGTTTAGAGGGGTGGGTTTCTGCATATCTCTCTGAGGAACCGCCTGCTAGCCCCTGATTTCAGCTTGGAGTTCATGGATCATTGACAGGTCGCTGCAGATGGCAGCAGGTCTCTGGGGCACTTCAGAGCTGTCTTCCTGGTGGTGGTGGGCCTTAGGAGAGATGCTTTAGTCAGCCAGCACCTGTGACAGACATGTCCACAGGAGTGGCTTCTGCTGCATCAACTTTGCTGTAGCTTTTCCTCCTGTCTGAGTGAGTGTGTCTCTTGCAGTCCTGACTGATTCTTTTCATCTCTGAATGATTGTGTGGAACAATTGAGTGGAAACATTTTTTGCATACCCACATAGGCTGTGGTTTTTAGGGTAGTAATACAGGTTTTGCTTGTATTTGCTGTCTGTATTCCAGTGTTGTTTTTCCATGTTTCCTGCCCTGCATTATGTGTACTACTCACTAAACTAATCTAGACAAGGCCAGTGATTCAGCTTCTTGAAATGAAGAATTAAAAGCAATTCAAAGGAAGATATAACTGTTCACTTTTACATGTTTTGTTTCTTTTACAGCCACCTGAGGTGTGTAGTTCTTGTCGCTCTCAGAGACATCAAGCAAGGAGAAGAACTTTTTTCAAATTACTACACTGTTGTCAGCTGAATTGATAGATTCAAGACAGAAGAAATCTGTGTCAATAAAATATGTAGGGTGCCTATACTTCAAACTTCATCATAATTTTTGTATAATGGAGAGCTATAGTTTTACCATCCAGAGAGCAAGCTGTAGGCTTGAATTTCTCTGAAATTCATAGTGTATCAGTGTATCAACAACATTAAACTAATTCTCTTGAACCTTACATCATAAGGTTCTCAGCTGTCTGTTGTTGATATTTCTGCTTATTGGTGTTCAGCTGTCCATAAGGTAGGTCATAAAATTAAAACCGAAGTTCTAGACGTGTCATTTAATCTACTCTGTTGCACAGTTGTCTGTAACTGGGACTTAAAGTACTTTTCCATTTAATTTCCTGTACTTAAAATGGACACAGCTCATAAAAATTACTTTCCTCTTGGATTGTATAATAATATAAAATGCTAATCCTCATAGCTCACAGTAGTTACTACATCTTGTTCTGGTATCCTTGAAGTTGACCCCTTTGGTATCAGCTTGCTTCTAAAAAACACAGCAGTGCAGACAGTTGTCCTAATCTTTTATGAAGGCCATTTTGGAACCATGTTGGTGGGCCCCTCAGCTGTGCCTGCATGGTTATTATCATCCTGAGGTCATCTTGAGCCACTGGCTTAGCTGTGCCTGTCCTGGGTTAGGAGGAAATGCATCCTTCCCTGGTTTCAGTGATTCACTGCAAGATTTCTGACATGTGGCAACTTATATTGCTTTTGTTCTGCAAGAGGACTTCCATGTTGCAGTGTAGCTGGAGGAAACAATGCCAACCAAGGTTGCAGTATATTTTCTAATGAGTTTATGGTATAAACAGGGCCAACTATTCTCAGGTTAATTTTTGCTGCTGTCTGCAAACTGCCTTCAGAAGGATGAAACCAGTGTTCAGCGCAAAAGTCCAAGCACGCCTCCCAATGAATTTGTGGTTGGCATAAGCTCCTGGGAGAGGATGAGCTGGGAATCAGTGTGCTCTTATGAACTGGGGCGTAAGTGGTTGGGGCAGCCAGGGTACCCTGCTTAGCTGCTAAGGCATTTTGTCCTTTTCAGAATGCAAAGCTTTGTGATGTCTCCATTACTTGGGCTGCTTCCGAGCCTGAACCTTGCGTGTCACATTCCTTTGGAAGTCCTTCACTGCCATGGAGCCTGGCTCTTTCAGCAGGAGTTAACTAGCAGAGCTCTGAGATAGTGGCATCTGGCTCAGCATGGGTTCTGCAAGTTTTATGGTGATGCTTGGGGCGCAGGGCGACTTCTAGTGACATTCCTTGTGGATTGGTAAGGGATCAGAGCGGTGATCACCAGTCTAAGAGGGTGGTGATCTGCCATGACTCTGAGGATCCCTTTTATCCTTAGCTGACCCTTCTCCCCACCTTTCTGGGAGGTTGTTGGGACCTCTTGGTCTGTGCAGGAAGCTGGACGTCAAGGACACATGCAGTATTCCTAGTGTAGGGGCTGTAGTTCCCCAGGCAACTCCCACAGCACTCTGGAAGGAGAAGAGCAGGAAAGGTGTGAGTGTGCTGCTGCTTATTTGTCCCTTTTCTTAAAGCTGCTGTTCTTGGCTGCTGCTCATCAGACTCTCCCATGAGCTGATCTGACTTGCTAAGCACGGTAACACCACCACTGCCCCAGGCTTTCTCTCCTGTTTTGTTCTCTTCTATTGCAGTGAGATGAAACAGCTCATAGAGCGGCCAGAGCGAGCAAGAGAGCAGGAAGCCCATAGGTGGTGTCAGAGCTGCTGATTTGGCTCCCTGGGCCTTACAAAGCTCGGCTTTCAGACAGTCTGTTTTGCACACAAAGGTGATGCTGTACTTGCTGGACGTCTCACTGCCAGCCAGGCTGGTCTGCTCCCTGCTGCCTGCTCCTGCCCCTGCCAGTTCTGGAGCTCACCTGGCAGCACAGGAAGCTCTGTCAGGAACTGCAGCAAGAGGGAGTGATAGTGTTCTGCCACCGTAAAGGACTGTGCATGCCAGGGGTGTTGGCACAGCAGGCAGGCACATGCCAGCCACAGTAAAGGAGCGGGTGGGGATAAGCAGCCATGCTGCCGGGCAAGAGCAGGAAGTTGGCAAATGTCCTGATTTTCAGAAAAAGCAAGAAGGAGTACCCAGAAACTACAGTTCTGTCAGTCTCACTTCAATGCTCGGTAAAATCATGGAAAAGATTTTTTCGGGAAGAATTGGAAAACAGCTGAAGGATAATGCAGTCACTGGTCACAGCTAACACAGCTTCTTGAGAGGGAAAGTTTTGCTTGTTGAACCTGATTTCCTTTTATGACAAGGCAGCACACGTAGTTGATCAAGGGAAGCCAGTTGATGTGATCTTGGATTTCAGTAAAGCTTTCATTGCTGTCTCTCACGGGATCCTTCTGGACAAAGTGGCCAGCTCACAGCTGGACAAACAGATCCTGTGGTGGGTGAGCAACTGGCTCACGGCTCAGGCACAAAGGGTTACAGTGAATGGGGTGACATCAGACTGGGGACCTGTGACCTGTCACAGTGGGGTTGTGCAGGGCTCCATCCTCAGGCCTGGGCTCTTTGACATCTTCATATATGACTTGGACAGAGGACGAAAAGGAATACTAAGTAAGTTTGCTGATTACACTGAATTTGGAGGAGCTGTTACCTCCCTTAAGGGCAGAGAGACCTCAAAAAATTAGATGGGCAATCACCAACCATGTGAAGTTCAACAAGAGAAAGTGCTGGATTCTGGGTGCCTGGGATGGGGCAGTCCTGGATGTACGGACAGACTGGGGAATGAGAGGCTGGAGAGCAGTGCCATGGAAAGGGCCCTGGGGTCCTGGTCGATGGCAAGTTGACCATGAGCCAGCAGTGCCATGGCAGCCAGGAGGGCCAAGCGTGTCCTGGGGGGCATCAGGCACAGCATCGCCAGCCGGGCACGGGAGGGGATTGTCCCCTCTGCTCTGCACTGGGGCGGCCTCACCTCGAGTGCTGGAGGCACTTTTGCGTGCCACAGTGTATCAACAACATTAAACTAAGAAAAAACATCCAGAGGAGGGCGATGAGGATGTTTAAGGGTCTGGAGGGGAAGCCGTATTAGGAGCAGCTGAGGTCACTTGTTCTGTTCAGCCTGGAGAAGACTGAGGGGGAACCTTGCTGTGGTCCTCAGCATCTCCAGGAGGGGAAGAGGAGGGGCAGGCACTGATCTCACTCTCATGACCAGTGACAGGACCCAAAGGAATGGCCTGAAGCTGTGTCAGGGGAGGTTTAGGTTGGATATCAGGAGAAGGTTCTTCACCCAGAGGGTGGTTGGGCACTGGAACAGGCTCCCCAGGGAAGTGGTCCCAGCCCCAAGCCTGACAGAGTTAAAGAAGCTTTTGGACAACGCTCTTGGGCACATGCTGTGACTCCTGGGGTATTGTGTGCAGGGCCAGAGCTGGACTTCGATGTCCTGATGGGCCCCTTCCAACTAGCATATTCTATGATTCTATGACTTGGCTTTTTGTTGCCTAAGCACCATAAGGACTTCAGCTTATCTTTTTTGTGGCAGGAACTAATGTTTCCTACCTCAGTGGAGGTGTAAGTTAAGTAACTGAGGGGAGAAGTTTACATTAAATATACATATACTTGACTGCGACCATTTTTAAGACTCCAGCATTGCAAGGCTAACAATTAGTTGCATCAAAACAAGAACTAGATGGGGTCAGTCATTTATTCTAACATCAATCCTTATGCTAAACAACTAATAAAAAAGGGAGGTGTAGCTTGTAACTGAAGTTTTTTTCATAGGTATTTTGTTTTGCAGATTTTAGTGACCATCATTAGAAAAACACCCTTGTATCTCTTCATCAGGGGAAGCAAAGCTCATTAGTTGGCAAATTACAACTTTTGCTGTTGAGAATTGTATCAGCTTGTATTCCTAATTAAAAAAATAGTAATTTCTTTACCTGAAGATTTACTGTGCCTGCCACTGTAAAAACAAGCATGCTGGGTCTAGGAGAAAACTCCACTAACTCCATCTGGCATTTGACACAATTGGTAAGATCTTAGAGCTTTTCAGGGCCCAAGGCTAGTGCTTGTTGTCTTGAAGGACAGGAGAATCAAGGCAAAAAGCATTTCAACATTAAGGCCTAAGCCAAGTAAGATTTTTGAATTCACAGCTGTAATCCAGGTTGGCAAAGATTTACAAATTGGGGTGAATTTTCTTCCCCCACAGAACAGGTATGTGTTCCCCACAGCTTACAGTGTAGTCAGAACACTGGGTGACACTGCTGCCATGTGTTACTTTGAAGCTACATTTAAGTCCCATCTGAGATTTGCTATACTTAAGCTGTAATGTTTCCAAAGTCTGAGGGAAACCATTACTCAGTAGCTAACTGCATGGCTGAGTGCCCCATTTTTCACTCCTCTGTGCACCATCAGGTGTGTGGTAATATGTGCTTTGGTGGTACCCAGAGTTCTTAAAGTGCATTCAGAGTAACTGCTAAATATCTCTGGAAATGAAGTAGCAAGCACAGTGCAGATGCATGAAGAGCTTTACAAGTAAAGAAAGGTTTCCAGACATTTATTTCTGGAACTGTACACCAGGTATTAAAGTACAACAAATACAAAATAATGCTCAAAAAAAATCAGTGTTTATGTACAAATATTAAAACCAATGCAACAACAGCGACTTCCTCTTGAACATCTGATACTAAAACATGTTCCGATTGTCACTTGATTTATTGTTATGCACAGGGTAGTTACTTTGAACTGAGAATAACTGGAATCTCTGTTTTAGTAGGAAGACTATAACCAGTCCTTCTGTATTGTACAATTGATAGCATCTTCCTCCTTCTTTCAATGAAAAATAGGAATAATAAAAATAGTAACCTTGTCATTATCTTACAAATCACTGTATTTCATTTCCCTGTCTGTAGACGATGTGCTTGTAACGCTGGGTCAATAGTGTCCCTGTTGGTCAGTTTATCCATTAGTTTACATTCAAAGTTGAAATATTCATTAGAGACTTTGGTTAAATTAAGTAGTATCACTGTGTCCTACTTGAACTGAAGTTTTCCTGTATTTTTGACTCTCAATTTCAATTGCACAATTCACTGACCTAATTGTACACAATTTCATATTCTTCAAACAGTATTGTACATCCTTCAAGTAAATTCAGCAGTTCGACCATTACAAGAGGAAGACTAAACACTTAAGAACCTAGCATGGGAAGATGATGTGTGACCAACTGTGGTATTGCTATAATCACAGCACCAGTTACACTTCTAAATGAATCTGCTACCCTCTTCAGAGTCCCTGTACATAAAAAGGATACATTTACCAACACTGCAACTGCCCATTATGGATTTTTTGGTTTGTTTGTATGAAGAAAACATGTGGCAAAGGACAAAGAATTCATCACAGTTTGTTACAAGAATTGTGCTTCACCATGTAATAGCCAAGGCATTGTAATTTCTTCATAAGATTGCAATTCAGTTATCTCCATGCTGGCTTTTAAAACACAATTCTTTTAATAAACAGTAACAAGTTCTCCATTTAAATGTTTAAACTGAGAGGAAAAAAAAACCTAAGTCCAGCTTTTTAAAGAAAACTTCAATAAATAGCTATTTTACATGGATAAAGTCATAGTGGTACAAATTTATGAATGTCACATCAAGCATGCACAAAAATGTTACTATACACAGAAGTAGTCAGAAAATATTGAAAGAGATATCTAAAAAGATAGGAAGAATTTACATATTTACGAAATCTTGCAAATTATTGCCTCATTTTAACAAGGAATTAAAAGTAAACGATACTAGCTAGCTAGCCAACAGGCTAAATAAGATCAGCATTTATATTAGACTACCCGGAAATAATTTTTCTCTCATATCATTTTCTGAATTTTGGTCAAAGTCTTTATTAAATAACTAAAGTGTCCGTTCAACTTGCTGACAACCCAAGCCTTAGACAAGTCTCTGCCTACATTAAGAGCCCAGCAATGCATAGATAAACTGAGTATATTACTGCATCAGCTAATGAAAATGGGCATGTTCATTTAAGTGCAACTGGTATAAGCATTCAGTCATCTTTGTATGATTTTTATACAGACCAGCCACTCACTGTAAACCCATAGATAAAAACTTGAATGTATAACAATGGAAGATTATGGCCAGAATTCTACAAAATTACTTAAAATGGGTTGATTCAAAAACAAAAGAAACAAAGTACAAAGTTCAGCACAAAACACAGCAGTAAGAAGCTGAGAACTTGACTAAAAATGTCAAGAATACAACACAGGGCCAAGGCTACCCATTATTTACTGTGTACTTACTAAAGTTAAATATTTCAGATGTTTAAGTTAAGATTACAAAATTATATCTACTTTTGTCCACTGTGCTAAACTAATTTGTTTTTAATATGGTAAATGTGCTATTGCATAAACACTTCAAAGCAATCTTCATTACAATGCTGTAAAGAAAACTCCATATGCTGCATCTGAAACTTGGGATGTCAATGCAGTTCACAGTATGCATAATAAATACCCTCTTCCCTTTCAAATATTAAAGTCACTACTTTCTAATTACTCAGCACAACCTTGAAGCAACTATTACAAATATCAACAATGCAAACTTAATCGCTTGAATAATGAAAACAAATTAGTGGCAATTAAATTTGTAATACAAACAGTGCAAAGAAAAAGTATGGAGGGAAAGGGGTAATCCTACTGAAGTGAGGTTCAGGTTTTCATTAGAACACCTTGCAAGTTGTATGCTACCATGTTACGAGCCAATACTATGCTTGGTTCCTGCAGCAATTCGAACAAACGTTTGCAAGACAAACTTCCTGGATGGCTAAATTGCACTCAAGGTTCAAAATAAAAAAACGTAATGCAGCCAAATAGTTGCTTTTATGGGATGCATTTTTACTCGTCCTTTCCTATTTGACCAAGGAACTGAAGTGCTATTTTGAAGCCAATGATGTGCCAAAACAAATAAATGCAATCCACACTAAATAAAAACTTTCAAGCATGTACTTCAAGGTTCTACTATACTATATAAACTAGATAGTCCCTCCAAACTGTAACACTTAGAACTGCAGTGCTCCAAACAACCTAAGATGTCTTCCAAATGTAGACTGTTTAGTGGTAAATCCTAAGCTGTGCAGACTGTAGCTTTATACATCAGCTGCCTTAGGAAATATAAGGTACACGATTGCATTACTCTTCAAAATTGTGGACAAACCCCATCCAAATACAATATAGCCTAAAACTCATCTGTTCAAGCCAGTAAGTTTAAAGTACACAGACATCTATGGCAGCATGATTACTTCTGTGTAAGGTAGCCATGACCTTGAATTTTGCAACAGCATTCAAGTGTAGATCTTCACTTTACTCATCTTAAGTCCCTTGTGCTAGCTTCCACCAACATGAATTTGCTGTTTTGTAAACTGAAGTGCTCTAGTTTAGTATCACATGAGAGAAGGTTCCATTTAAAAAACATCCTTGTATGTTTGTGCAGTTTAAAGTAAAGAAACCCATCCCTGCCTTTACGAGGGGGGGGGAAAAAAATGCTACATTGAGCAGGGATCAGGATTGGTACCTGTAAACATTGTTATTCCACTGCATCCATTACGGCAAAAGTAACTCAGACTAAAAAAGCCACTCCACTCTGTTCAGAACTTCTGTGCTGGTTTTGAAACGGTGGCCTCCGTCTACAGGTTTTAGAAAAAAAAACTGAAGCAGAGCTTAAAGCTGCACCACAGAGTTTTCTTAGTCCCAAACTCTGCCACACATCCTATGACATTTCCACATTTATGGACTGAAAAAAGAAATTACTCTTGATAAATCAAGATATAGTTCTATACATACAAAGACATCACTGATGTCATAAAGTTCAAACTTCCAGTGAAAGACTAAGCAAACCTGATAGCTCCCATCAAGTTTACTACTACTGCATAAAGTACCCACTGTTTGTTTAGTTTTCCACAGTCATTCTGAGTGAAGGGCAGCATGTTGGTGGAGAGTGTGGGTATTGATAAAACCATTTGTCTCATTTGCAGATAGACTGCTGAAGTCAGCCACTGAAACAGCCATTTTGGCACTGGTAATGTGGTGTGTGTGGTTGTCGAAGTCCACACCAAGATTATTTACAGAGACATCATTCATGAAAGATTCTGGGACAGCAATCCCCATTTTCAATCTCTTCGCAGGTCTTTCTGCCTCCTCGCTGCACATGTTCATTTGGTTTAGCTCTGAATGATAAAAGCCAGTCTCAAATAAATTAAAACAATCACTTTCACCATTGCTAGGCAAGTTAAGCAATTCTTCTGTCCCAACAGGCACATGATTAACTGGTGCTCGGGGTAAGCTGTCCATGGGAGGGAAGCCGTCATCCAGGCAGTTCACATCTGAAGTGTGGCAGACTGTAGCTACACTGTTTGTCAGTGCTGGAAAACAGATGAACACAAATGCAAATGAAATAGTTGTTTGTGTAGTTCCAACCAAGATTTTTTTTCCCCTTGATTTACCTGTCAACTCACTGGCAGTGATAGAGTTCAGAATGCTTAGCTGTTGATCAGGAATGGTTTCTGTTCGACTATTAGATGTTAAGGCTGAAGAATGCACTGCTCCACCAAGGGATTCTGCTTCATCTACCAAACGATCCATGTAGTCCCTAAAAGAATATTGCATCCATCAGGTATTATTTAACTGAAAAACAAGACCTATAAATGATGATAGATTTAATTTCAGTTGCCATAGCCACTGAAGCTTTACACCGCAATGACAGAAGAGGGGTGGGGAGGAAGTCTTCTACATTTATGATTTGCAACAGAAAACACATTCCAAGAACATTTTACTTACGTAACTCCTGGATGATGGTTATATTTCTTCTTTCCAAATCTTGTTTGCTGAGCAAAGTAATCATAACGTTCTGACTTCTTCCACATGTAGTAGAAAGCCACACACTCAGCAACTGTTCTGGTTCTTACCTAAGGGGCAACAAGAAGAATTGACAAGATTAATGCAAAGACTTAGGTTTTGTCATCTTCCCAGTTCCCAATCCTGCAATATTGTTAGTTCTTATTGTTCTGGAACAAATCTTTGCAGACTTCAAACAACCCTACTGTTTCAAGTATTACATTTGTTCTACTCTACGCATTATTGGATTTTTTTTCAAACTAGATTGAAGTTCTATCTGCATCTGAAGTACCTATATACATAAAAACATTTTTTAAACTGTAAGATATACCCTCCATTAGGATGGAAAAAGCTGAGCAAATTAATGACCTAAGAGAAGTGAAGCACAAAAGACCAGCTATGTATCCCTTCGGGCAAAGTCCAGAACTGTGGAGGCTTTGGCAACAGAGAGTTGTCAAATCACAACAGTAAACGCTTAAACAAAATAAAACTGTAATCTTGTTGAGAAGGTATAAAGGACTCGAAAGACTTATTTTGATCTGTGTTAACTGTTTGTCTCTTTCCCTGAAATGGAGGTTGCTTTGTGAAGTCATATTCTTGGAGGAAAATCATTACTTCTACTTACATCCACTTTTTGATGCAGAAACTTTTCACATCACCATCACATCACCCACAGTTCCAGTTTTACAACTATAATATACAACTCTATCCAGTACAGTCTGGCAGTAAAATATATTTGAGCTTTCTCAAATATACAGAAACATCAGTGGCAAATCCAAAATGCCTTGGGAGCAGCAGTAAACCTTGCTAGTTTAGGCACAGACATACCAGGCAGGGGAGGAAATTAACAGGTGTCAATATGCTAATACATAAAGTCCCAGTTAACAAAGCTTTGCAGTGCAGTGATTAAGAAAACACATCTTGTTAAGCTCCTCCACCCACTAAATCTTGTCTAGCTGATACCTGCTGTATACAAGTGATATTACCTTATGCTGGATTCCAGAACTTTCCCTAAACTTTCTGCCTTTTACCTGGGAAAAAACCCAGGAGATTTCTTAGACAAATTCTGGTCCATAGTGACACACGTGTTTTGTTCCATGTTGGAAAATATATTTTTAATGATGTGTTAGTGTTTATTTGTAAAGTCCATTTAAAATCTGAACTACCCAAATTACTTAGAATGGCTTAAACCAGGTTTTGGGCAAGACCAGCAGATTGTTGTCGAACAACCCTATAAAATTTACCTGAAATATAGTAAAAACAACCAGACTCCTAAAGAAAAAAACCCTTTAATGTAGTATGAAAAGCATAAAGGAGGCATACAGGAAATTTGGGAACACTGATATTGTCAACTGCTCCTTCCGGTAACAAAAAATTTTAAAAAGCCTTATTCTTCAGGCACAGAGGAGTCAATCAGAAGCAATCCAGACCAAGATTAGAACTCCTTTTTGGCTCAGAAAAGAGAATATTATGGATGAATACACTTCATGAAAACACAGAGCTCAGCCTAATTCTGTAAATTTCCACCTTCCCAGTGACAAAATGAATTAGGCAAAGATGTATTCTCCCCTCCTACAGCCATGGTATAGAAATATTGCTCCCTATTAGCAAAGGCACAAATTTTTGAATTGTAATGCACATGCATAAATGGAAGTAATGTCAATGTAAGTTGATTTCAGAGATAATATATTGACTCACCTTGCAATACCTAATACTTCCAATGACATTTGTAAATACTAGTGTGAGGAAAGGGAAGAGTTATTTAAAAATGCGAAATCTATTTTAATATGGCTCTTCTTGCCTCTTCTATATGGCTTCTGACAAACTGCTTTCACATAGTTTCAGTATCATACAATTTACCAACTCTTCCATTTCACTGTAAAATTCTAACCTTGTTTTTCTGTATGAGATGAAAGTCTTTTCCATACATCAGCAGTGCATTTTCAAAACTTCGGCATTCTTCTTCTGTCCATGCTGTCATCTCTTCTAGACAATTATAAAAGTAGCATGAGAAACTTGATTGCACTCACTAACCTTTTACAAAAAAGAAAATTTTTGTTCCTAACAGATGAATATCCAAATGCATTTATTAAAAAAAAGTAATTCAGTTATTTAGATCTATGTTATTTCCCCTACTGAGAAGCTATCCTACCTGAAATCTAACATTCTTCTTTACAAAGAATCATCTAGAAGAGTTTGATTTCTGAAATGTTTCATCCTTGAGGGCAAAGGCTATTGGAAAGGTTTATTGTTCTTAATAAGTTTGCCATCAAAAACCAGTGTTTGATAACATCACTGAGGTGCTGTGATCATTTTTCTCAGTATTTCTTGTTACACAGGATACAAAGAACAGTAGATGTTGGCAAGAAGAGGGAAGGAAAATCCTGTTTTGATGGATGGCCCTGTTCTGACTGAGCATCACAGAGAAGAAGGCCTGAGAGAACTCAGCCCTGCTGTGCAAAACACAGGAACAACGCTAGGCCCACACCCTCTCAGGCACTCAGAAATCTAGGCCGTGTCTGACCCAGGAGCCAGCTACCAGCCTGAGTGCCAGCCTTGGTGCACGGCACTGCAAATCACAGCTGAGAAACGGGGTGGGATGAACTGCCATCAGCAGGGCAGGTCCAGCCTCAGACTGCCAGCCAATGGATCCAGCACGAGACAGATCCCCCAGAACATAAAACACCCTGCCTGATCTTATAAACCCCCTGGTGAGGTAGTGGACTCCTGGAAAAGGCATAATGAACCATGGAGGAGTGTCTCAGCAGTGAGCCTAGGTCAGGCATCCATACAGGACAAACTGACTGGGACTATACCTAACGTGATCCAGGCAAAAATACAGGACAAAGAACCATCTTTGTTAAATGAGAGTCTGGTTTTCATTTAAGGGATTAATAAATAATAGGGACAAACAAGATGGAAGCCCATTTTCCAAGCAGACTCAAGCAAAGCTCTCCATGCCCTATGGAACTATATAATAAAACTCATTGAGGGTTGGCATAGCACAAATGTTAGCACAGCGAGGAACGAGTGGGGCTTATTTATGTACCCAGCTATGTCCTCCTGGTTTTGGTACAAATATCGGACTGTAATCAATCACCATCGCAAGGATACACTACACAGTGGGCGAGAATGGTTTATGGCAGCAGAACTGCATCTCTCCCCAGGCTCTCCTCAATCTGTTTCATTGTTACAACAGCGGTGGAGGAAAGAAAAAAGAGCAAAAGCAAATCCTCAGCCTTTCTACCAACTGCAAACTTCTGCAGCAGAACTTCCAACTGGCCGACTGTCAGATTTTACCTAATTTGTACTAAAGTCATCATGACAGGGATGTGCTTGATAACCTGATTGCTACTCAAGGATTTTCCATGCAACTCTTTTTTTTTTTTCCCACTTTTCTGAAAAACCAGGTATTCTCTTACCCTGAGATGCCTTTCCATTTGAGCAGTATCTCTCAATTGCTTCTTTAACATTATGGCTACTTTTAAGAAGTTCATACAACGCCTGTAAAATAGGAAAAGTCTTTAGAAAGAGCCAGAGTTTTCTAATATCCAATCCAGACCTCCAAAACTAGTCTTCTAGTGAACATATCTAAACTTAAAAANGGATTTATCTTTACACATGATGAAAATATAAAAGTAACAACCAAAACCACCCAAAAGTTAAGGCAAGATTTAATTAAAATAAATATAAAACATTATATGCAATTATTAAAAAGGCTGAATTTGTCAGTGGTATGACAATCAGAAACATCACAGATCACAACACTGCCAACATTCAAATACTCAAGATTTTTAAGCATGTGCNAAGAAGTTCATACAACGCCTGTAAAATAGGAAAAGTCTTTAGAAAGAGCCAGAGTTTTCTAATATCCAATCCAGACCTCCAAAACTAGTCTTCTAGTGAACATATCTAAACTTAAAAAANACAAAGTGCTGTGTCACAAATGGAACAGGATATAAAACCTACTTGTTCATTGTCCCGTGTATGAAGTCCTTCAGGAATTCTGCCAATCATTTTTTCATTTCCCGTTCTTAAGGAGGTTTCAAAAAGGTATTCTTTAACTTTACTTTCTGAGATCACATCGGGTTTCCAAAGTAAATGGTCTTCATTTTCATAAGCTGATAAAANGATTTTTAAGCATGTGCTTAAAAATTTTAAATAAGATCTTTACCCAACAATATCCAACTAAGGAATGAAGAAATTGAGTAGTGGTGCCTTTACAATGCAAGGCAGAGAAAGAGACCACTTGTTAATTACAAAGTGCTGTGTCACAAATGGAACAGGATATAAAACCTACTTGTTCATTGTCCCGTGTATGAAGTCCTTCAGGAATTCTGCCAATCATTTTTTCATTTCCCGTTCTTAAGGAGGTTTCAAAAAGGTATTCTTTAACTTTACTTTCTGAGATCACATCGGGTTTCCAAAGTAAATGGTCTTCATTTTCATAAGCTGATAAAACAGAAATCCATTAATGCCAGGTATAACATTTTTAAGGCTGTAACATTAAAAGCTATTTCACAAATACAAAGAACAGGAACACAGTAGTAATCAAATCAAGCATGATCACACCACTTTTAGGCTGCAAGATCACTTTGGCTATTTAGTAATTTTCAACTAAAATTCGCCAAAAATTATTTAACAGAATGGCAATCTATATGGCAATGTGGTGATTTGTTTTTCCATCCAGTAGCAACTGAATGCTGTTGAGAACTGGGTATGTTGAATGCTTTAAAACTGATTAGGATGTACAGTCCTCCAAAGTACACTGAAATGAGGTCTGCAACTCTGAGATAGCTTATTTCACGGACAATATATTGAAAACACACAAGAGTTGACCTGAACCTTTGTCAGTCTGTCCATATGTTTCAATACTAGATTAAACTATAAATTCTTGAGATGTGATTACCATTGCACATCTTCATGTACTCTCTTGGCAATACAGAATTTGAGTTATTTAATTCAAACACAGAATCATAATGGCTGTTACAGCAGAAAAGAAGGAGATGCTCAAAGCTATCCTAAAACTGCAGGAAACAACATTAGGCTAAGGTGAGGGATAAAATGGCATCTCTAAAAGTTCTTTTATGGCTTAACATGGAAAGCTTTCAGACAGACAGGTTACAAGTTTAAAATTTACAGGAGACCAGAACTGCTTTCTAGCACAATTCTGGTTATCTGGAACTACATAGCACAAATGCCCCTGTATGCCATCACGAGGCTTTTCAGGGAGTACAGAAAAGGCTTTTATAGAATCCTCCACTCCTACAACCAAGCCCGACCTTCCAGATTGCTGCTGACGCTCCTCTTCCGCTTTCTTTATCAACCAAGACCATACAGTGCTTTTTGCTGGAGTCCATGACTAATAACCTCAAAAGATGCTCCTTGAACTCTCTCATCTGGGAGCTACCCCTTTGCTTTTGTCCATGCTATCAGACTTTCACTGGTTCTCTCTACTACCAGCTGACTACAGAGAAAACTGTCAACCTCCTTGGTCAACCTTTGGTTATCAGCACTTCCTTAGTTCTTGGCTGAGGAAAAGTCAAGATGCTGAAACAGTAAAAGAATTACCCACACAAATCCAGTCCTTTCTCCTCCACTTCTTGGAACCCATTAGCATCATGCTTGAATCTTAAAAAATTGGAGGCTTTCCTAGATCTTAAGCAACACAAGAGATACTCACACTAACACTTCCAGCTCCATCTCTACCAAACATTCTTCTTCTCTATTGCAAAGGACTACTAGTCAAAAGAGAAGGTGGTGATGTCGAAAAGATTCAATACAATTCACTTAAATAATATCCCCATTCAATGCTACAGTAACAGAACACAAGCACCTATAGAATATCAAAAATTTACAGAAAAAAACCCAGAATGACCTTCATTTATTACTGTATCACACTACCCATTTCCTAATTTCATAGCTGTTCCACCCATGAGCAAACTTTTTTGCATTATTTGCCTTATTAATTCTACAGCTGTACGTGCTAGGTTTCTAAAGAAACAAAATAAAACTCTATTTTTTAAAGCTCTGTTTTCCACTCTAGCACAACTGCAGTTTTTAACCTGAACTTGCACTGGAGTAATGTCACACTTAAAACATCACATTTTTAAAAGATACTACATCAGGACCTATACAAGGAAATTTAAAATAGGTTACTGCTTTGTTTTCCATATCAATTTTGTAACTCACACAGTTTTACCTGCCAAAAAAAACAACCAAGGAAAAAGGCTGTTTTGAACATCTTCAATGTAAACAAAGTTACATGCTCATAGTCTAGCTATGATTTTCCAATGAAAGTACTCCCTTCTTGACCTACAGTTAGTTGCCTCCTAATATTACTGGACACTTCAGAACTAACCCTCCAATTTTGTCTTAAGAGTGTCTTCTCCAAGTTAAAGAGTCACATTTCTGAGATTTAAGTATACAGTTGTGCTACATCAGTTTTCTAGTGCCTTACTTTTAATGGTCTCTGAGACTTTAGCTCGGTATTTGAATTGACCTTACAAATTTAAATAACATTTTTCCATCAAGTGCTATGTATGAACATAAAATAAGAACTAAAACAGTTGGAAGAACCTACCCTTCTCATCATCACTGCATCTGCCAAGGTAAGCTGGAATTTCAGCCTGGTATTGTGAACCAACCATTATTTCCTGAAATGTAATTAAAATGAAGAGAATAAGTTATTAACAATATTTTGTGTATGGAAGTATTAAAAAATGTCATTAACCTGACATAGAATTCCTGAACGAAGGTACTATTTTAGATACATACTAGAAATCTTAACAGCAAAGTTTTACCTTTTAAAAAATATAATTATTACCTTTCTCAAATCTTCAGATGAATTACCATTGTCTGCCTCTACGTCTTCACCATCAGATTCCTTATCTCCATCACACGTGGTATTTGCTTCAGACAAAAAGAAGTTTGCTTTTAGCTACGAAGAATTTTCTGTTCAAGCACAGAACTACAAGATATCATTTACTTTTGAAAGGAGCACCTGCTTTTATTCAGGGAGACACTTATTGTGTGTTTGTTGATCCACATTTCTATCAAAATCAAACTAGAATGAAGTCAGAACGCACTGATACTTGCAGAACTGAAACATTTCTCATCACTGCAAATGACACAATCTACTGTATTTCCAACAGTCAAAAGGAAATGAGATAATTTTTTTTGTTGATTTTCTCAATAAAAGCTTATACTCAGAGAAAAACCAGAAAACTTCCAGGGCTATGACACAGCCTCAGGTTAATCACAAAGAGAGTAAAGTTGAAGGCATGCCTTTATTACCTACTAAAACCTTTCATCAGAAGTTTTAATAGGAATTCAAAACATTCCTTTACACAAGGCTGCCTTAGCACAGACTGAAGATACAGGAGAGACACAAAAAATGGAGTAAGTAAAAGACAGCAAAAGATGCTTATTCCTCTTAATCTTTTTTTCCCCTTCACTTAAGAAGAAATACAGCAGAACTCTCCAAACAATTCAAACACATTACTCCATAGAATAACTCGTATTTTAGAATCTGGAACACAGTGGTATTGTGTTCTGAAGCAGTTCTATCTTTATAGTTGTATAATCCCCAGCACAATGAAATCTACAGTTCTGACACGATTACAGCTATTTTGTATTCTCCAACATCAGAAGAAAAAAAAAAAACTCATAAATTGGGCTGAAATTTTAGCTTCATCACAACTAAAATGTCACGAACATCAGAGACAAGACTGTATAGACTGAGGCTCTTCTTCTGTAGTCATTACTAAAATCATCAGTCTCTTTCTCTTTTTGGTTTTACAAGTAGCAAGCAAGGAGCTAACCTGAATGAATGGGAACAACAATATGCCTGGACAATCACAGGCAATTATTTTGCCCAATTAATGTAAACTTAATGAAACAATCTATGTTACATATTAGATATGCATATCTTAAAATGTAATGTTATCTTAGAATCTGGGAAATGGACAGAGACCAGAAAAAAGATGGAACTGCTAACAGCACAGAGAACTGACATCTCCTTCCCTGAAATGGTGGATATTTGATTTTAAAATGTCCAGCTTAATATTCTAACAAAGTAACATTTTGAAAGAAAACCACGACGGCTGAGAATAAAGATGACTGTTTCTTAATCCTCAGTACAGATGAGGGACTAAGTACATTTTTGTATGAAGCTGTCACACTTAAAATGTCATATTCATTAACAGTTCACAACTGCCAGCATGTTTTGGAGTCTTTTAACTGAAAAAGGGGCATTATAATTTTTAAGCTTTTGTGTCTCTCTTTCAATACAAATGTCTTGCATTTATCAGGCTTTTGTGTCTCTCTTTCAATACAAATGTCTTGCATTTATCAGGCAGCAGCAGGCAAAGGGCTATGACTGGTGGTGACTGAGGCAGCACCTTCCCTTTATCCCCCCCTCCTCTAGAGGAATGAAACCCCCCATGGAATACTTTAAAATACTTGCCAAATTAAAACTGTGATAAAAGTCCTCCACACTGCTCTAACTCTAGGACACCAGTGAACAAATGAGATGCAACAGGCAGTGAGGAATATCTCATCCAGGCTGGATAACAGGTTCTCAGATCTTTCCCATCTTAGCTCCACGGATAGTGAAATTTTGGTGGTCATGGGTTTACAGGCCCCATCCCATATAAAACTACTTTGGCTCACCCCATGAAGTCCTATGGAAAAGTGTTGAAAGTGTGAAGGGAAATAATCACAAAGACACTGCGTCCCAGTTCACATCCACAGGCTGCACGGCGGAGTCACTGGCTTAAAAGCAGCGGCAAAAATTTTAAGAGAGAAACACTAATTTAAAAGAATGGGTTACATATTCATATAATTCACTAACATACTGAAAATCATGAAGGGTGTTCCTCAATACTGTATTAACTATTGACTGTGAAGTCATTGTATTTATGGAGAAATTAATTTTACTTGTGCTTTGAGCAGAGAACCAAACATATGTCTTTTACGTAATCAGTAATACCAACCCAAAGGCAATGTTCATGTGCAACATCCTGCAATGCACTGTTTCTCAACTTCTGGTACAGTGAGCAGTACTCCTCAATTTTGGTATTTTAAGGTATGTAGCTATATATAACACTACAACTTTTTGAGTATTATTATAAAATCAGGTTTCCTACATCTTAATGGCCGAGGAAAGAAGTCAGTAGCCTCATGTGAAGTAACTGATGGTGTCAAGTCATCAGCAGAGGACTGTGTTTCTTCATCATCGCCCGACAAGAGGTCTTTAGCGATTTCCTCCTGTATCATTAAAATAAGAATATAAAAACTCAGAGTGACTATAGACTGGTACCCATTTAGATTCAGCCACTTGTAAACCTCATTAATTAAAATGAGTTTTCTTACCATAAGAAAATTAAGCAGACCATACTCCCTTAATTAAAAAGATAGTTTGCTCCTACTAACTCTAAGAATATAACCATTCATTCAGAGTCAAACATAGAGGTTCATCCCCCTTCTGTCTTCTATTAGAACAAATGCACAAGAATTAACTTTTGCAAACATCAATCTCAGATGTTCCTCCATTGCTTGCTGTAAGAAACATCAATGGAAACTGCCTCACATATTAAGCATGCTGTCATTCTTTGCATCACAGATATACTGAAGCTTTAAAAGCCTACTGCCCCCTAAACTCTGGGGAAAAAGCCAACCAAACAAAAAAAACCCAGCCAGGTTTTTTGTAGTCTTTTGCTGAGAGGATAGTTCTAGATAACTGACAACTTCCCAAACCACAAAAAAACCTGATTTTTTTTTAGATTAAAGAAATTATATTAGGAAAGAAAAAGCATATTGTGTCCACTAGTAGACGTTTGAACCCCTCTGACTGGGATTTGGAAGGGAAAGAACTATATTAGACAACAAGCCAACTACATTTTTGTAGCCTCAACACAATCGTGAATCCTAATGAGAATCAGATGTGCAGAGCCATCATTATATCCTTCTTTCTGTGGAGTTTACCATTACATCATACAGGAAAAAAAAAAAGACATATACTTACTACTTGCATACTTTCTAAGCTCAACGACAAGCTGCACGTGCTTTGTAGCCAAAAATCAGAATACAATCTCAGAATTTAAAGTTAACTCGCAAACCACAAAAGCTGAAGTTTCAGGTTTTTATATCAGCAATGCAACACACGTAGTTACTGCACATAAAACAATCTCTCTCTCACTCCTCAAAGCTGAGACCTTCCTAAATGATATGCATTTGAAAATAAAATTCCAAAGCAATCAACAGTGCATTTTCAAGTTATTTTCATACCAGTTTGGTACTTGATGTGTGGTGGAAGTCAAAGTTATTTCTGGACATCACATGTATTATCTAAAAATCCCACTTCTTGACTACCAAAACCCCAAAACAACTAGCAAACCTCCTACTTAAATGTTCTTTACATGTGTTTTAGGAGAACTAATGACATATTTATTTTTCTTTTGTACCAATACAGTGACACAAAAGTTGCTGTGTATTTGAAACTGTCATTCTTAGAACTAGATGCCCGATAGCCATGAAAAGGTAGGATCCTAGAGTAACATGTATACCAAAATTAACATGACACATATTTTGTAACATCAAGAGATTACCACATGTAGTTTAAGGCCACCTGGACTTCTACTTTTAAACAATTATTCAGGTGAAAATGGTTCTGACTTACTTTATCTAGAGTCATATCTGGAAGTTCATCTGCAAGTTCACTTGGAGAGCTATTTGCACTGGAACCTGGCATAACTGGAATCGTGGGTTCATAGCCATAGAATGCTAGTAAATCTTCCAGTGGCATGTTTCCTTCCTAATACAAGAAGATTTACAACACTTCAACATATTGCCAATTACTTGTAAACAGTTCAGGCATAAGAGGGTAAGACATACTTTGAAGAACAGAAATAAAAATCAAAGAAAAACTCAACTGAAAGCAGGAATGATTAAAGGTTTAAAATATCATGATTCTATGATAATAATAATTCATAAAACGTATCTCTTGGCATATAGTGAAGTTCTGTCAAGCTGCTGGGGAAAACATTTTACTGAATGAAACTAAAGAGTAAGGATTAAAAATCTGCTCCCTGTCTGATTGATACTGTAGAACATGATTTGTCAATATTTCTTCAAGAGAAATACAGAAAACCCTGAAGACTTTATTCCTACATAGCTACAGCTGCACACGTGACAACCCCCACAAAAGTAAACCAATATAG
Organism: Platysteira castanea; assembly: GCA_013397175.1. Lineage (NCBI taxonomy): Eukaryota > Metazoa > Chordata > Aves > Passeriformes > Platysteira > Platysteira castanea. Next base: position 265,412 of record VYXC01004614.1, read on the forward strand.
CAACTTTAAAGCCCTTCCTTTCATCTCCTACACAATGTATTTTATACTAGCCACTGAGAAGGTAACAAGAGAAAGACAGCCAAGACAAAACAAAAATCAAGAGAATGCTTGATTTTTAACTTGTCTTTCCCAATAGCTTTTGATCAAGTGATTCTAATAACTATCATCATATTTACATCGTAATACGATTAATAAAACAAAAAACAATGAAGTTTTTTTGTAGTTACCTGGTAGAAGACCTCAAAGTATTAAAAATATTTTCAAACATTCATACCTTTAGAAGTTATAACTCTAAAACTTTATTGTTGAACTCATACACTGATTAAATTGCTTTTTTTTTCTTTAGTCAGACAATGTCTTAGTCCTGCAAAGACTTTTCACAATGGGTAAATGGAAATTCCTGTCCAAGTCTTTCCAGGATCAGGACCTAAAGTAATAAAGCATTTAAGACAAGCATCTCTCAGTTCTTCCTTTTTCTATTACAGAAAGCAGTAAGAGAATTTTGCAGAGTAACAACTCCATTTTAACCGTCAAACTTGGCAAACTGCTTCACTACTGTAACAGCAAGTTCATAATTAGCAAAAATGTAATTGTAAAGGCAGTAAGGCAAAAAAAAAAGAAAAAGGAGAATAAGCACTGTCAACTCCACATTTAGAAAATTTGTTGTTACATGGACTACACAAACACAGCCTTGTATTTGATGCTAAAAATTACAGTTTTTTTGGAAGTCTTTTGACCAAAACCTGCAGTTATGTTGAGCGGTGTACGTGGGTCACCAAACTAATGCAAACAGCACCAATTTGTGGGTGTTCAGCATCCATCAGGCATTGAGAATGGGTGATGCACTGGCATGGATGAACAAGAGATGTAAATATGAAAAACTTCTTATTAAGAAGTGTAAAATGGAATAGGAAAAGCCAAAGAGTAACTGATAATTTCGTACATTGATGGAATGCTAAACTGATGAAACTAAGACATAGAAATATCATTTATATAGCAAATTATTGTGACCCATCATGCCTAATCCAGGATTGTTTGTCTGCATATTGGAAAAGTATAACCTGACCAACACAATGAAATGCATCTAGATGTCACTTTAATAGTATGCAAATGGTACAGTTTCAACATACAAGTGATCTTAGATGACAGAACTCTAGAACTTGTGTCAGTGATTTCTCTAACAAAGCAAATGTCTTACTGAAAAAAAAAAAAAGTATGAGCACTAATACTTTTTTAGAAGCTAAGTTCAGCCTTTTCTGTGAGGATGCACTGCTTCATCTACATCCTGACCCAACTTTCTTTTAAACAAGCTGCAAATGCATTTTTGCAGAAAACTGCACTATACAATACTATATGATGAAGGACATGTTGAATGCTCTTTTCACTAGAAACTTACAGTATGTATGAACTTTCACAAGGGAGAGAGTCGCTCTTACCTTTTCCAAATCTTCAATTTCAGAGCTGAAATTTTTGCTTTCTTCCATCATTTCCTCCTCTTCGAGAGTTCGCTCATCATCATAATCGTGTACCAGCATTTCAGCAGATGGGTCGAAGTCATGATCCTCAGATGATAAAGAGCCAACTATCAAAAAGAAACTTAATTTGAGAAATTTTTCCCCTATACCATATACGAAATTAAATCCCAGTAAAAAAAAGTTGCAAGAATTTTTTTACAAACAGGGTGAGAACTCTCAGTGGAGTAACAAATTCATAAGTACTTCACAAATTCAGCTACTTTAGCTGACCTTTCCTTTTCATATTTTTAATAAGCACAGCTTTCTCTCTTGCTAGAAACAGAATACTAGGGAGAAGCACCTAAACAAGCAAAACAAAGTTTCAGGAAGTACAATCCCAAATTAGTATTTTACTGAATAAAAGTTTGTTCACACCACCCTTGAAATCATCATTAAGATACAAAGCACACACATCACAAGATATCAGAAGCTGGAAGACTGTGATCTATAGACTCTGATTTTATTGATGTGATTTATATGATAACAAGCATAGTTTTTCACTGGCAAACAGGCAACTTGGGTTATGAATTCACATCCTACTAACAGCAAAATAAAGTGAGACTCGCTTCCAACTGCTTTAGCCTCACAAATGGATCTTCTAATAAAATTAATTTGTAGCACTTGATCTAGAAGAATAAATACAGCAGAGTTTCAAGAAATATTATGGAAAATACACCAAAAATAACAAAATGCTTCTAATGGATCATATTAATTAACAAGCCAGTGTAATAGCTCTGTGGTCCAAGACACTTTTTCACTACTGAAGATGATACTCAGAAGCCATCAAAAAAGTACTATTATTTTAAATGCACTTCGTCATTTCAAAGCTTATCATTAGAGTCAATGAGTTTTAAAGATGAAAATATTCTGCACCAGTAGTCAGTGTACTATAGTAAAGAATCACCAAATTACAGGGTTGCTTTGCTCCTTAATATTCAGTTTCTTAGGGCTTCCAGGTTGGAGAAAAAAGACAGATTAGGATATTTCTCTTTCACTTCTGGTTTCCCCTTACATACTAGTGCTCTGTTGCAATCCTTAGCTTCCATGCACCAAAGAAACGGTTTATCAAGAATTATTTCTATCAAGGAACTTCTTCAAAAGTTTTGAAGGAAATAGCTACAAATTTTCAACCCTCTTCAAAAAATAATACAGTATTCCTCTTTGCACTGCTTTCAGCCTTGAAAGAGACAGTTGTATATACCAACACTTCTGAACCTTACAAATGCAATTTGTCATCCTTTATGCTAAGTGTTCATTCTGTACATGTAGGTAATTGAACTTTGTTTAGCTTAAGACAAAGCAAGCAAAGTAAAGTCGAAGTTTGTACTATCATACTGTAGAGAAACACTTAGGTCAAAAACGCTTTTTAATCATATGCTATTCATATTATGGTCTCACAGAACCTTCAGCATAGCTGTCAATGCTACAACAGTTCCAGTACTGACATTATGTGTTTAATTCTCCTGCTGTTGGGCATCACATCCTGTTCAAGTTTTAAGAAAGTATCAACTACCTTAATTTAACACGTATTTATAAGGGTGTGCTCAAGATTATTGCTTGTAATTGCTTTTCTAATTCATTTTCCATTTAATTCAAGGAGAAGTTCTGTTCCACAGATTTTACATTACAAAGTCCCACTTCTCCTGTAGTTCTGAATATTCAATACCCCATTTAAAATACTTAAAACGATACTGAAAAATACAAGTTCAAGAAATTTCATAGTAGTTAAAGATGATGACAAACACTGCAGAATGCATTTCCACAGAAGCAAATATGTTCCCCAAATATTTGAGAATAGTTCTGCTGATGTTAACGATGCTTGGTTGTATATAATGTATTCCAAAGAACTTTAACAGCATTTAGTTACAGCCTTAAAAATTACTTGGTTCTGATTTTAAATATTTTCTGTTACTACCAAGAAGTCAAAAATTTAGATAAGCCTGTAGTTATCAGCAACAAGAGAAGCTGTCTCTCTCCAAGCTATCTGGCTTTACTGAGACGCTGACTTAAAGTGCTAAAAACTTTGATTTCGTTTTTGGTTCTGAGCAGCCAATTTCTAACTGCAACTGGACTTAAGTGAATGATTCCACAGCGCACATCTCCTCTTAAAAACCTGGCAGGCGGTTAACAGCGTGCACACGAAGCCTTAGGAAAACTACGAGGGGATAAATTTGGGAAGGAGCAGCAGGGAGAGAGCGGCGTGCGGGCGACAGGCCGGGTGCCGATGCAGGAGGTGGGCGAGGACGAACCTGGGCTCGAACTCCCAAAGGAAGCCTGCAGGGAAAAAGAGAGAGTGAGGTGAGAGCGGGCTCCCTGCGGCCCGGCAGCAGGCAGGGCTCTTCATTCCACGCAGCCGTCGGAGCTGCCCCGTTTCCCCGCCGCCCTGCTGTGCCCCGCTCCCCTTCAGCCTCAGCGTCCCGCCCTGTTGGCCGCTCCATCCCGCTCACCCTNGGGACTGGAGAACAAGAATGGGGAGCCTGGGGAGGAGGGAAGGCAGGCAATGGAGAACTAGGAAGGGAGGCTGGTGAACAAGGAGAGAGAGGTAGATATCAGGTAAGGGGGCTGGAGAGCAAAGAAAAAGCTGGAGAACAACGGTGGGGCGAGTGGAGAGCAAGGGC
>VYXC01004614.1:269749-284544 GCA_013397175.1 Platysteira castanea
GCCCGGCACGGCAGCGCGGAGGCCCAGCGGGAGAGCAGCCGAGGCTGCGGGGAGCGGCGGAGCGCTCGGGGCCGGCCGGGGCCCGGTGACTGGGACAGCCAGGGCTTGGAGTGTCGAGCTGGAGCGGACCCGGCCGCGTCACCTCGGTGCCTGGTGCTGGTGTAGGAGAGCTGGCGGTTACACTGACCCCGCAAGTGTAACACCCTCCCGAAGTGCTGACACTGAACATGAAACAAAACTCCGAAGCCTTCAGCCTTTCTGGTCTGCGTTGTCTGCTTTGGCAAACGGAAAGTAAAATTTACTTTGCAGCGTTTTTATCTAAAACGTGCCATGTCTGTTACGTGTTATATCTAGTCCATTTTACAAAATCCAGAATTGTTAAGGTTGGAAGGGACCTCAGGAGAGCCCCTGGTCCAAACCCCTGCCACAGGAACACATCCAGGTGGGTGTTCAGTGTCTCAAGAGAGGGTGATTCCATGACTTCCCTGGGCAGCCTGTTCCAGTGCACTGCCACCCCTCTGTGTAAAGTTCTTCCTCATGTTTAGGTGGAACATTTTGTTTTAATTCATGGTCATTGCGCCTCATCCTGTTGCTGGGCACCACTGAAAAGAGTAGCACCATCCTGTTGGCACTTGCCTTTGAGATACACATACCCATCAATGAGATGGCCTCTCAGTCTTCTCTAGACTAAACAGGCCCAGCTCCTGTAGTCTCTCCTCACAGGAGATGTGCTTCAGACCCCTCATCATCTTTGTTGCCCTCCACTTGACTGTCTCTGGTACTCCTTGTCTTTCTTGTACTGAGGAGCCCAGCTGGACACTGTACTCCAGATGTGGCCTCACCAGGGCCAAGTAGAGAGAGAGGATCAACTTCCCTTGACCTGCTGGCCACACTCCTCCTGGTCTCTTGGTGACATTTTTTGTCCCTCTACACATAAAGTTGGATTGGGCTGTCTTTAGCTTGATTCCTTAATCCCAGGCTTTATTATAAAGAATGATCATTTTAATTTTAGATTCACAACTTTCTGCATCTGGCCAAAATTTCAATGGCCATCCTTGCTATATTAAATACTGCTCTGCTGGAGGGGTGATGTGTGTCACAGCAACTCTCACAGGCAGTAGTGCTCCAGGCTGTGCCTCACATGTGGCATTGGGGAAGCTCAAGGCTGCACACAAAGTGAGTGGCTCCTTTGGATGCATCGTAAGTTGGGTTTGCAGACAGTGTAGAGATCTCAAACTAGTTTAGGTACTTGAGCAGGAGAGTTCTAATGCTCAATTCAATCTGCTGGGACCTGTTGCTCTCAGAAAGAGAGTAAATGAAATTGTGTTGTGCTGTACTGCTGAGTCTAATGGAATTCCAGTACTCAAACTGTATATAAGCCTTCAAAATACACAGCAGCTACACTGTAGTCATACTGCTCTGAATGTACCTGGGGTGAAATGCTGGCACCATAAAAATGGCAAGTCTTTGCAGAAACACATTTTTAGGAAAGTTGTCACAGTAACTGGCAGCTTCATCAGTACCTCAACCCCTGCCTGATCAGCCTTTGTATTTTTTCAAAGTTATCTGGTAAAAATGGTCAGCAACAGACAGATGGGCTATGTCAGGGCACACTGCACATACTCAAACATTAAGAAGAAAGAGTCAATCCTTTCCACTCAAAAATTAAGAAAGCAGATTTAATCTTTTCCACCTCTGTCTTAGCCAGAATGCCATTATAAACCACTAATGCTACTTAGCCTTTCTAAGTTTTGTTCCCTCCAAAGACATCAAATCCCGTTCTCTATTCTCTTGAAGCCTAAGGCTGGGTAAGGCAAATAGCTTCTCATGAACTCAGAATGTATAACATATACACAGGTCTGTTCATCTTATCAATAAAATAGCATAGAAAATGCAGCAGGAAAAAATAACAATTCAGGGAAGTACATATTTGCTACTATATACATTTTATTAATAGGAATTCTCCTCAATTTGGATGCAATTACCTATTTCCTGAATCCTGAAGTAGTTTACTTCAGAGTCATTTGACTGTTTAATATGATTAAGCTTTTCAATTGTGTGCAATTTTACAGAAAAATCTATTGTTAATTTGCTACTTAAATATTTTATCAGATTTAGAAATGAGTTTTTAAATTATAATTCAGTTGCCTTTGATAAAATAGTATGAACTCATAGCTCTATCACAGCAGATCATGACATGTATTCGAGAGCTGCCATATAAGTTGCAGCAAGTATTCCGGAAAAACTAGGGCTCAGAGCTGTGGACAGGGAGCTGCAAGGAAAATAAAAATTACTGGATTATAAAGCATAAAAATTAAAAGAATTTTCACTGAGATTTAGTTTTGTACTTGGGAATTGTGGCTATACAGAAAGATGTACAAATATTTGCATAGTCCAATACCTAAAAAAACCCAGGACACAATCTGGACCTTAAAGGTTTGAAAAGAGCTGTTATGATCCTGTATCACAGTGGGGGTTGGATTGTAATAGCAATTACCTATAATGCAATTATATTACATGCTGTTACAAGATGTTTTACCTCCCAGTGGTTTTTACTGAGTGCAGATCAAGATAAAAAGTGAGGATGGTGAAGTTACTGGGCTAGAATTTTTTTTAATAGAAATGGAAAGGAACAGGGATGTGATTGCACCACTGCTTTTTCAATTTTTCTCCAGAAACAGGGGTGAGAACCTGAAATGGTGGTAAAGGGTAGCTTGGAAACAAAACATTGTACTTTAGTGGAGTCTGGTATGGCATTGGTGTGGAGCTTCCTCTGGAGCCCAGTGCTTTCACGAGTGTTTTTCTGCCCTCTGCCTTGCCTCCCTGAACAGAAAGGCAAGGTGAGATTGCTGTTTCCATTTTACAAGGACTCAGAATTAGACATGGCAGAACAAAATATACCTATGCATATACAGAGCAAATCAAATAATTGCATCAATGCAGATGCAGTTTTCCATAGCTACCATGCATATAAAAACCCACAGAGTTCTGTATTTCAATGTGTCTTTTCTCTTGAATTGGAATCAAGAAGATGGGACAAAAATCTGCCTAAACTTAAAAAAAAATTGTTTCAATTTATTGAAATAGTAAAGAAAATGGAAGCAACTAAAATTAATTTTTAAAAACCCTGAAACAAAAAACCCCAATGATGCAATTAAGCTGAACAGTTATAGATGAGGAGTTGAAAGATAAAGAGGGCAGAAGATCTAGAAAAATATCTCTTGATCTGTAGTAATTTTTGCTCTTTCACTCTTAAAAAAGGGTAAAATTTAGTCTTTTTGATCTTAGTGTGTACTGTCATGGACATATCTAACAGACAGATGATGATCAGGGATTACTATAAGCATGTTTGGAGTCTTAATGTGTATCTGGGTGGTGTGAATGTGATGTTACTTTTTCACTTCAGTCCACACTCTTCCGGCAAATGGTTGTCCAAAGCCCTAGGGTAATGGCCTCAAATAGCCCTTTGTGCAGGCATAAGAAAAAAAGAGTAAAGCCTGCTTGTTCAGGAAATGGAGCTGGTCTTAGACCTTTTGACTGTACCTGTGCTAGTAAATTAAATATGCTCAGGGATGTTTGCTTGACATTAAAACCGCCAAGCACGGAACTGCACATATCTCTGCGGCCAAAACCTCTGCTTCTGTCAGAGACCACCTGTTGTAGGTGGACAGTTGAGCACAGTAACCTGAAGGGTAATGAGAAGGAAGGCTGCTGGTCATGACACACACAGGAACAATCCTAATAGTCTGATGTCAAGGATGACCATGTCACAGCACTATTCAACTTACTGGAGAAGAAAATATTATAAAAATGCAAGGCACTATCTCCCACCCATCTATATTTGAGCTTTGGGATGGCAGAATGAAAGGAACCCCATCTGTGTATTAGGCATATCACCTACTACTCCTAATCACATTTCTTGTTGTGCAGATGCCACAGATTTGAGGATTTTATTTCAACAGAGAATGGATGTGCAGAATAAATTTTAAAATCCCCTAGTTTAACCCAGTTGGCATCTAAATACTGTGCAACTGCCTGCTTACTTTCAGGGAGAAAAGTCAGAAAAAAAAAAGTAAAGTTCTGGATTGAGATAACAGAAGTTTAATAATTGAAACAAAATAAAATATAATAATACTAATTATAACAATATCAATAATATCTTCATCATCAACAACAATAATAATGAGAGAGAGAGAGAGAGAGGAATAAAACCCCAGAAAGGCAAGAGATGCTCAAATGCAGTTGCTCACCACCCAGTGACAGATGCCCAGCCTGTCATCCTGCAGCAAAAATCAGTCCCTCCCAGCCAGCTCCCCCCAGTTCATATCCTGGCCATGTCGATCTGTGTATGGAATACTCCTTTGGCCGCTTCGGGTCAGCTCTCCTGGCTATGCTGCCCAGCCTCTTGGGCACCTGATTGCTGCAGAGCACAGGACACTGGGATGTCCTTGACTATGGAAAGTATTTAAAAATAAAAATAATAACAATAGCAAAAAAACCAACAATAAGCAACAACAACCTAATTTTAGTAGTGAGAAAATCAGCTTACTTTTGGCGAAGCTTACAAAACCCAGCAGATTTATAGCAAGATGTTTTATCCAACCTTACAGATATATGACTTACACATGCAAATAATGACAGCACTGTTAATTACACAAGAGATGTACACAAGAGATGGTGTAATGTGAATACTTTAATTTAGGAGATTTTTACAGAGGTCATTTAAGGAAGACTTCCTATCAGGGATCTACTTTAGGCTGCAACCTTCAGCCTTCCTTAGGTTTTAACACCTATGGAATGGGTAACCCTGGTGTGAAGGGAATGAGTCCTATGTTCTGTTAAAGGCACAGCTTTCCCAGGAAGGTCTTCTTGCTTAGAGAAAGCATCTTTCTCATTGTCTTCATACTGAAATGGGACTGCCCTTGCAATATAAACAAAAACAACTGTTATTCAGCTGTGCAAAGAAAAACAGATGATCGAGTACCTCCTCTGTATGCCCTACTGTTGGTCAAGGAGGAAGTTTTTAATAAAGGGTAAGTATGTAATTCAATTGTAAACAATTAAGAGCCTAATGAGAAACAGATGCTTCTCAGTATTGCACATGGCAATTGCATATTTTCATTTTGTAACATTGGTAGATGTGCCACACATTATGAAGGAAAAAACCCCTTGTGCTTTTTGACATCTCTCAAAATATTTTAAATGCATACACAATAGCCATCATAATTGAAAAAATATTTTCAAGAAACTTGCCTTTACTTATTAAAGACATGATATTAGCCTTTCTGACAACATTACTGTAGTGTAATAAGATATCTTTGTTTCAGGAGAAGTGGGGGCGGACACTTCCTAAACAGCAGGGCCAGTACTTGTGTTTTGAGAGTGTTTTGCCAATTTCTTTTGAGTCAATTTGTAATAATTACAGAATCACAGAATCCTTTATGCTGGAAAAAACCTCTGAGATCGTAGGGTTCAACCTCTGACTGATGACCATCTTGTCAATCAGAGCAAAGTTCCATGTCCAGTAATTTTTTGAACACCTCCCAGCCTGGTGTTGCTCAGGCAGGACCTGCCTTTCCTAGACCTATGCTGGCCTGACCCTTTGGCTGTCCTGTGTGTGCTGTGTGATGACACTTTAGATGAGCTGTTCCGTGACCTTGCTGGGCACCAAGTCCAGGCTGAGAGGCCTGTAGTTCCCTGAATCCTCTTTCTGGCCCTTCTTGTGGATGAGCATCACATTTGGCAATCTCCAGTCAACTGGGACCTGCCGAGTTAGTCAGGATTGATGATAAATGATAGAGAACATCTTAGCAAGCTCTTCTGCCACCTCCCTTGGGACCCTAAATGACCAAGTTCACAGAAAATATCCCCACTGTCTTTCAAAAAGTTCAGAAAGATACACATACTTTCAAAAACTTAGTGCTATGTACAGTGATTGGCAAAACTTGCAGAAAGTCCTTACAAAAATGGTTTTCTTCACTTCACTCAGATGTACAAAGTTTCTAAATTAATCTAGTCATTAAAAAATGGGGGCAATAAAAAAAATTTGCACAAGTTGGTGCCAATACAGATTCTTTTTCTTTAAAAAAACTGCTAAAGCAAATAAAATTGGCTATGAAATGAAACAGCATTGAATTGAGATGTGCTTGTATTTAGATATGTGCAAGATCCTGATCTCATTCTAATTATCTGATCTCCTTATTTCAAATTTAATATGCTCTAAGTTCACAAGTTAGCAAGGCAAATTTTAGGGGAAACACAGGAATTTTACTTTATAGAGAAAAGAGTAGGATAAAGACAAGCATCTTAGGAAAATTAGTCACTTGGTATTGAATGTTTAGTTCATAATTCCTTCAGTATAATTTCTTTTCATCTAAACAGTTTCTTGTTGTTCACAGTTGCGATTTTAAGGGGTTTTTTAAAATTTAGAACAGTGAATATTCACTTGCTGTTACTTCATGGGTGACAGAAGTTGAGTACATTTAGAATTCTGATGTGTAATATTNGCGTCAAGAGTCTGGGCCAGGCTCCCGGCTACGGAGGCTGGAACAAATAAAATCCAAGAACATCTATAAAAATATCGTCCTATAATTCTTCCTACGGGCCAAACTGTCTTGAGAAAGTTGCACCTGACAGCAACAGCAGAAGGTTTATACCATGACTTTATCCTTCAACAGAGGAAATATAATGTAGGCAGCAATCATCTGGGACATATTTGGAAAACATTTGCACCCTTTTAACCTCTATTTATTATCTCTCATGACAAGGAAGGAATACTACTTAATGGAGATAAACCATTCAATTGGCTACAAAGAGCCTGTAGCTTAATAGTCCACAGAGTTTATGGAATGTGTTATTGGAGATGGATGCTTTTACAGTTAAAGGGGGAAAAACTACTAGTCAGGCTATTTTCAGTTACAATATATGTGAAAAACTTGAAATGGAGAAGCTGCTCTTTTAAAAGTTTGGTTCCAAAAGAGTTTCTGTCTCTAATCAACATAAACAAAAGCATGGTCTCCCAGTTCTTGTCCTGGCTTTTCACTCGTGTCACCAAGATAATGATTATTTGAGGTAGGAACAGCCAGTATCTTGAGAAAGGTAAAATGATCAATTAATTTCAATAATATAGGTCAAATTTATGTATCATACAAAAGTAGTACTGAGGTATTACTTCAAAATATGGACTGTTAACTACAGCTTTATTGAAGCCTTTGCCCAAAATTCTGCTCCTGTCAAAATCAGTGGTAATTTTAATATAAAAGTTCTTCAGAAAATAAGGAGTCAACAAGCGCTTATGTTTCAATTTCCAGAACTGTCTGGTACTTGCTTATTGTATTAAATGTATTGGATGCAGAGATGCCCAGAAGTCTTGAAAAATCAAGTAACTAGAGGTAATACATAAGGCAATGCAAATAGTAATAATGACCAATTATTTAATACAGTCTGTGCTAGTTTGAAAGCAAACTAGTGAGAGACTTCAAGTCAGAAATACAATTTAATAGGAAAAATAAAATAAATTTAATAGTACAAAAAAACAACCCACTGACAGAGTCAGAGTACAAACCTGACCCCCTGACAGTCAGGGGGTTGGCAGCCGTCCAATCAAATGGTGGCTGCAGTCCTCCTGAAGTGATGGTTCTGTTGAGGCAATGACTCTGTAGAAAAGGTCTAGTCTTCCTCTGAAGGTCTAGTAGCAGTGTAGAAGGGTCTGGTCTTCCTCTGGGAACCCAGTGGGAAAGCCTCCCTCTGATGTTTGAAATTTCAGCTTATATCCAGGATGGAACGCCTGGCTCCTCCCTCTGGGCGGAGCATCTCACAATGGGATGTAATCTTATCAGTCATACAGTGATGGCCCATTAACAGCAGATATCTCCCTGGAGGGAGGATGGGTCATGGGAGAGAGAAAGAACTCTGCCCCACCTGGAGTTAACAGCTGGCCCATTAACAAGAGATAACCCCATGAGTTTATCAGGGGTGAGTCATCAAGGAGGTGGGGGACACTGTCCCACCGGTTTTAACAGCTTATGAAGATGGTGAATAGAATACAATCTTTTGCGTACATCTTACACTGTAACCTAGGACACAGTCAAATCCTATTGTCTTTTTTATGTAGACAGACCCACTGAAATCCTGAATAGATCTGTAAAGTCATCTTACCTTCCTTTCCTGGAAGGGATAATACATAAAAATAGACAAGCTTTTATACTAGTGTTTACAAGACTTTATAGTAGTGTTCATTGTTTTATTGCAAATGATAATGACTAGATGTTGCTATGCCCTTTTGTATACTGCTTCCATTCTTTTAATTTTGCTACTTAAAATGTAAGTGAATATGCAGCTGAAAGATATTTAAAACCTCGCAGTAAGGACTGTTCATTAGAACTGTGTTTGTACTGAGGAATTCTCACTGTGTTTGGGAGCTGATTATACAAATAATAATTTCCTGATAAAAACATATATTAGAGTTGAGATTTTTATTATTAGCATTAGGCGGCCATTTTCTTTCTAGTTTTTAGATATTGGACTCACTGCATCAGAAGCTTTCTGCATCAAATCTGTATTAATCAGATTCAAACCCGTTGTATGAAAATTTTGATTTTCACTTTCTGCCTAATCCTTTGGTTCAGATTGGTTGTATGTTGGGTACACTGGTTTTTAAAAAAAGTTTGAGTGCTTTCTAAATCTTCTGGAGTGACACAAAAATGTATAATAGTAGGAAATAATTATGTTTCTATATTTTTCTCTAGTATTTGCTTAATTAACAACGTAAGAGTGTACTACACTCATGTAAGTATCTTGTATTCTACTACTAGAAATGAAAGCACATTTCAAGTGCCTGCCAAAATACATTTTTGGTCTCATATTTCATCCCATTAGGTGAGGAAGGAGAGGTGGTGGGATGTCTTTGTGCAGTAGGGAGTGTTTCAACCATATAGAGCTCAAGGATAGTGATGTCATAAGTTTGAGTCCCAATGGGTAAGAATCAAGGGGATGGCCAGCAAGGCAGATATCCTGGTGGGAGCCTGTTTAAGACCACCCAACCAGGATGAAGAGGCAGACAAAGCATTGTACAAGCAACTGGCAGGTGTCTCAGAATCACTGGCCCTTGTTATTGTGGGAGACTTTAACTTGCTGGAGCTCTGCTGGAAACTGAGCTCAGTAGAGAAGAGGCATTCTAGGAGGTTCCTGAAGTGTGTGGAAGACAATTTCCTCACACAGATGATGTGTGAGCCAGCAAGGGAAGACCTCACTGGACCTGCTGTTTGCGAATAGAGAAGGACTGAGGGTGATGTGATGGTCAGAGGCTGTCTTGGGCATAGTGAGAGCTCTCACAAAATGAGAGCTATCAATTCTTGGTGAAGGAAGAGAGGGCATCAACAAAACTTCTGCCTTGGCCTACCAGAGGGTAGACTTTGGCCTGTTCAGGACAGTGGTCCAGAGAGTCCCTTGCAAAACAGTCCATAATAACAAAGGGATCCAGGAAGGCTGGACATACTTTAAGAAGAAAATCTTACGGGACAAGATCAGCCCATCCCTATTTGCCAGAGGATGAGCTGGGGCAGGGGGAAAGATGACTGGCCTGGCTGAATGGGGAGCTTTTCCTGGAACTCAGGGTAAAAAAGAGATTTTATGACCTTTGGAAGAAAGCAACTTGGGAAGGGTACAAGGATGTTATTAGGTCATGTAGACCAGAAATTAGGCAAAAGCTCAGCTAGAACTCAATCTGACTATTCCTGTGAAAGATAATTAAAAGAGTTTTTATTAAAAAAAGTAACAACAAATGGAGGACCAAGGAAAATCTCCATACCTTGGATGCAGAGGGGAACAATGTAATCAAGGATGAAAAAAAGGGCTGAGGTACTTAATTCCTTCTTTGCCTCAACCTTTAACAAGAAGACAGGTATTATCAAGGCAACCAGCCCTCTGAGCTGGTAGAGACAAGGAGCAGAATTGAGCCCCTTTTATCCAGGAGAAATTAGCTGATGGCCTGCTGAGCTGCTTAGACACTCAAAAGTGTAGAGGGCCAGATGGAATCCACCCAAGGATACTGAGGAAGCTGGTGGAAGAGCTCACCAAACCACTCTCCACCGTTTACCAAAAGCCCTGGCTAACTGGGAAGGTCTCAGTTGACTTGAGTGGAGGTTGGCCAGTGTGACACCCATCTACAATAAAGGTTGGAAAGAGGTTCTGGGGCAAGGCTATGGACCACAGCATCTTGAGTGTGATAGTGCAATCATATGGCATGTGCAGGACAGCCAAGGGATCAGGCCCATCCAGCATGGTGTCAGAAAAAGTAGGTCCTGCTTGGCCAACCTGATCTTCTATGACCAGGTGACTTGCTTAGTGGATGAAGGAAAGTCTGTGGATATTGTCTACCTGGACTTTAGTAAAACCTCTGATACTGTCTCCAATGCTATTCTCCTGGGAATGTTAGCAGCCCATGGCTTGGACAGGTGCACTCTTCACTGGGTAAAAATTATCAGGATGACCTAACCCAGAGATGGTGTTGAGTGGAGTTATATCCAGCTGGTGGCTGGTCATGAGTGAGCTTCCCCAGGGCTCAGAACTGGGGACAATTCTGTTTAATATTTCTGTCAATGATCTGGATGAGTGGATTGAGTGTGTATCCTGTGTTGCAGACAACACAAAGTTGGGTGGGAGTATTGATCTGCAGGAGTGCAGGAAGGCTCTGAGAGGGATCTGGACACGATGGATTAATGGGCTGAGGCCAGTGGTGTGAGGTTCATCAAGGCCAAGTGCTGGGGTGTTGGTTCATAGCTGTGCCAGGTGTTTCCTGCTTATGGTTTCAGGTTTGGCATCAGGCTATGAAATAACCAAGAGACACAGGGAATGCTCTCACACCCTGTCTGGGAATCCTGGGAATTTTACAGCACAGGCAAATACAAGGACAAACAATTTCAAGAATAAGGAGAAAGGAGATTTCACTGCAGTCAAGGTGTCAGAAATCAGAACTGTGATTTAACTGCTCAGAGTTGAGCTGAAGATTAGTGTAACCATAATTGTTTCAGAGCTGTTTCAGAGCTCCTGTCAGTTTAAAGATGAAATTATCATGTGCTTTTTCTAGCTTATTTTCTCAGTTGTTGATTTTTAGTAAATTTTCTAGTAATTGTTGCTTTCTAGTGATTTCTATTGTGGGAAATGGTTGGAAGATTGACTTCGGTGGCTGAGGTGTTAATAGAGTAGTAACGTGTAAAGTTGTAGAGTTGTAATAGTTGTAATGTGTTGTATTGGTCACCAGAGGGTGTCCCTGCGAGTGTCGGAACAGGAAGGGGGCGTGAGCTTGGGGATAAAACCATGGACACTATTTGGTGTACCAAATTACCAACAGAAAGGACCCCTGGACTCCTATTGGTTCTCCAATGAGCCAACCAAACCCCCTTGGATAAGAGCCAATCAAAACCAGAAACACGAGCCAATGAGAAGCAACTAGCATATGAGAACCAATGACACACTGGATCCAAAACCCACCAATGAGGACTCGGCCTCGGGGGTATAAAACCACCCTACACAGATGAGAGGGGCCCTTTTTCTGCTGCCAGTGCGGTAGGAAAAGGTGTCTAGCCGTTGGGGATTGTTATTTCTGTAGCTCTGTTCCACCTTGCTGTGAGATTGTAGGTCCCGAGTCCTCTACTGTCATTTAATAAACTTCAAAATTTCATCTGGACACTGTTATTCTCACAATTTCTGGGGACTTGTCCGGGATAGGCCATGCCCAGAGATGACCCTGAAGAACCCAGAACAGGAAGACGCATCCGCTGATTTCAGCGCCTCAGTAGGATTCTTCGGTGCCGTGAACAGAACAGGCCTATACCCAGGAGATGAGAAAGGACCAGCAACACGGAAACTTAGGGTCCCTAGTGGAGCCTCCCTGAGTCTCTTAGGCTCCCGAGTGCACAGGAGGGAGCCTACCTTGATGCATGTAAAGGCGGGAGTAAGTAGTGCACAGGGGCGGAGAGGGAGACAATTGCTTGCTAAGAAGCCTCTTAAGAGGTGGACTCGTGCAGCAGTGTTTGCTGAGGAGCCTCTTAAGAGGCGGACTCATGCAGCGGTGGGGTGCTCCCTTGGGTTGGGCTCCATGTGTGTGTCCACTGACAACGCTGGGAGCCATGTTTGGTCGGTCTCAGCTGGGAAGGATCAAGACTATCTGGGTTGTGCATGAGCAGAGTGATGTCAGTGTTTCGTGGTGCCGCGGAGAAAAGAGAGGGGCACATCGGCCGGGTTGAGGTCTCTCCCTGGGGACAGACGGGGGTGGTAGGGGGAATTCTGGGGCACCCGCCAGGCGCAGAATCCAGCCACGGTTAAGGGACAGGCTGAGGGCCATGTGAGATCAGACTCAACAGTTAGGGTTTTGACCACTGGGACACGGTACGGGAGGCAGAAGGCTGTATGCAGTCAGACTCAGTGACGTGTAAAGGCTCTGAAAGTTGCATCGGTGAGGGTGATTGGGGTTTTAATTGGGATTTTGAAGCTGTGGAAGGGGCGGCTGGTTCGCGGGAGGTTTTGTGCTTGCTGGAGGTTTTGGGAGTTGGTTATGCGTCATATATTATTCTTTAGCATTGAAATGTGGTTTTGATTGTGAGTTGGAAAGTATTAGGGTATCGCCCTTTTAGTTGTTCACCATTTTGTCCTGGCCTATCTCTTGTGTCATTCATTCACCATATTATTTATTTGCCATTCTGGGTTGGTGGGAAATTTTAGTTTCTCTTTCCCATGGAGAACCGCCATTTTGTTTTACCCACCATTTTGTGTTTGTCTGCCATTTTAGTTGTCCGCCATCTTGGGTAGTTTAGTTTCTCTTTCCCACAGAGAACTGCCATTTTGTTTTGAACTGCCATTTTGTGTTTGTTTGCCATTTTAGTTTCCGCCATCTTGGTTGGTGGGAAAGTTTATTTTCTCTTTCCCATGGGTAGTCACCATTTTGTGTTAACCACCATTTTTTGTTCATTTGCCATTTTAGTTATCCACCATCTTGGATTGGTGGGAAAGTTTATTTTCTCTTTCCCCTGGATAGTCGCTATTTTAGATCACCATCATTTCGCGTTTGTTTGCTGATTTTAGTTATCAGTTAATGGTTTAGTTGTGAATAACAGCTGGAGAGGAGAGTTGCTAGAATTAGCTTGAATCAGTATGGGTTCACCTTGTAGTAAGGGAAGAAGTGGGAAAGAGCAGGAAGAAATACCCCTGGATAGTCCTTTAGGTGTAATGCTGGAGAACTGGGAAAGTAATCCAAGGACAAATAGGTTACAGGAATTAAGGATGATCCAACTTTGTGTGAAGGTGTGGCCAAAAGAGAGGATTAAGGATGATGGAATAAGGTGGCCTAAGTATGGATCTACTGAGGAGTAGGTGTGTCTGGCCTTGAGGAGGCATGTGAGCAGGAAGAAATATCTTTGTGATGAGGAGATCAGGTATACTAGCTGTTGGGCAGGGATGGAAGAGATAAAGGTGTGCAAACTCTCTAGAGAGATAAGGGAGTAGAAAAGTCACCTGATAGGATGCGGAGATGGGACCCCCTTGATGCTCTGCCTCGTCTGGACTCACTTAAATCATCAGATTCTGGGATAACGGATAAAGATGGCTTGGATGATAGTTTGGAAGGAAAACCTCTTCCTCAAGGACCAGCAGACAACACAAGAAGTCAGGTAGTGAAGCAGAACTTGGAGAATAAAGAGAATAAAGAGAGAGAGGTAGTTCAGGAGTTTCCTCTTCAGAAGGTTCCCATGGGAGGAGCCAGGGGAGGCACTCAATATGTTAATGTTTCTCTAACCTCCTCAGAAGTGAGGGCATTCAAAAAGGAAATTAGAAGTTTGCTGGAAGATCCCACGGGGGTCTCGGAACAATTTGATCAGTTCCTAGACCCTAATATTTGAGGGTCTAATAAATGAGAAGAATTGGATTCAGTTACAAAAACCTTTTCCACGGAAGAAAAGACAACTAATTTGAAATGCAGGAATATGGGTTTGGGAAAAAGAGAACCAGTTAAGCGCTCCTGGGGAAACAAAATTACCCTTAATGGCCCCTCAGTGGGACCTGAATGAAGAAATAGGAAGGAGAAATGAGAGATTATTGGAACCTCTTGGTGAAAGCGGGAAGCGGTCTTGAAAGTGAACAATTCCAAGAAGGCGTTTGATAGTCAGCAGGGCAGAGATGAGAATCCGACCGAGTGGCTGGAGAGGTTGAGGAGGAATTTACAACTTTATTGGAGTATTGACCCAGAAAGTGTGGCAGAGCAGGTGCTTTTAAAAGTGCATTTTGTAACAAAAGCATGGCCAGATATTTGAAAGAAATTAGAGAAACTGGATGAATGGCAGGGGAGAAGTTTAGATGAGCTCCTGTGTGAGGCACAGAATATTGCCATGTGGGTGTTGATGGAGAAGCTGCTGCTTGTTCCGGAGGTGTTGCTGGGCAAAGGAACACCCGGCAGTGCTTCTTGGCGCACTCGCAAGCCAGCTCTCTCATCCATGCAATGGAAACACGCAGCCATGCTCACACTGAGCTAGCTAGCTCAGGCATCACTAAAGGTAAAGAGTTAGAGGCCGCCCCCGTATGGAGTTCTGAAGGATTTACTACCAAACCATGTCAAAGGAGTCCAGTGACAAAAGGGGCAACTTCTGCTGGGGACACCCTTATAAAGGGGAACAGAATGGAGGTGGGGTAATACAACAACAACCAGTGGGGAGAAGGAGGGGGCGGAGGGAGGAGGGAGCTGGATTACATACTTTTAAGGGATAAAAAGGGTGTCTGTCAACTGGCCAACCAGACAGACTGAGTTT
>VYXC01004615.1:0-97753 GCA_013397175.1 Platysteira castanea
GAATTGTCATGTTACTTAACCTGCCATGTCCTCCTAAGGCATAATTATGGAAACAACAACAATAAAAAGTTTAAAATCTTTAAGAAGAAACTGCTAACAGTTACCCAAACTTGATGGGAGCGACCTCCATAGTTTCTGACGAGTTGTCTGGCATCGGCATTGTGCGGGGCTTGTTATTGCGTGTTTGTGTTACCAGTGTCACCAGCTCCAGTGGAGAGAGCGCAGCTAACCTCGATCAAGGGAAGAGCGGGCGGGAGGCTTGGCATAGCTCACTTTTAGGGGCAATTTAAACTGCGTAACAACTCGGCAAAGTTTTTCCAGGAAGGGAGCTAGGGTAAGGGACAAAGGCTAAGTTGTTTTCTTTCTTTCATTAACACTGTATCTGTTGCCTTAGTAGCCAAACCTATTTTTAATACTGCACAAGTAAGAGACGTCGAAAGTAGCATCTTTCCGGGGAAAAAAGTGAGTTATGATGACTCATACTGTCGGCGCTCGTGTGTCAAAATTCAGATGAACTGTTACTGTTCATTATTGCTATTTATGTTTCAGAATTGTAAAGGTAATCCACGGTGTATATTCAGAGCCAATGCTTTTCTCAGGCTGTAGTTTCTCCTGCTAGATTACTTGTTTTTATGCATGTGAATATATGCAGTATTTGAACTTAACTTTATATATGTGAGTAGGCGTGTTATGTTTTCGTACTGCCTACAACCATGATTTAATCATCCATTTAATTTTAATTGTGAATTAGGATTTACATAAATGATAATGAAATGAGAGCAGGCATAGTTCTTTCATGTGATGATTTTTTTAAAATGTGAAAATAAATAACCTCTTTTTAGTTACGTGTTCCCTGTTTCCATCTCTGTATTTTGTTCATGCTTGAACTTTTTCTTTCCATAACATTTTTGACCTTAATCTCTATGTCAAGTAGCAAGATCATTTCTTAGTTACGACTTACCTCCTTTTCGTCTGATGTACAGCATTAAAATTATCCATTCTAGTTGGGAAGTCCCTTGAAGGATTCTTGTTCCTATGTTTGCCTGCTTTTTTTGCTTGCTTTCTCCTTTCTGTCTTCAGTCACTGTAAGGCTGTGGCTTAATCCCTTGGATGAAACGGTGCCTTTGGGAACTGATTGAAGTGTCAAGCATATAACTTATTTTGCACATGAATACAGAAGCACTCCCCTCTGCTGTTAGATCCAGAAGAAAGAGGGAAGGGACAAAAAGTTCATTACCTCCAGTGTTTCACAGTACTGGGAGGTATTAGGCTTCTAGCTGTAGGGGTCATTGCTGGTTATTGTAGAAGTCATTTACTAAAAATGCAGTCAGACCACTTGAGAAATGGCATGTGGGGTTGATATTTTTGATGTATTAATTCTATTGTATTAGATGCTTTTATAGTAACTTTGGTTACTGATCTTTTAACTGCATAGAAATCAAAAAGGTTGTAATAAAAATCTAGAGAAATCGTTTTAATCAGTTTTGTGTCTGGTTATGTATTTGTATATGCATGATCTCTCAGTGAGTATCTTTATTTTCAACTTTCATGATGCCCACAAGTTGCTCAAATATTCTTATGAGATAACACTATGTATATAATAAGGTGATTTTTGATGGATTATGTTTGAAAGTTGCTTCACTACAGCTTTCTGTTAAAGTGTTACCTTCTGCATCTTGTTTTTAGAATGAGTCAGAACTATAGCTTGCCTGAACAATTGAGATGGGAAAGAATGCTGTAGAGCTGAGAGTTTATTTATAATTTTAACAGTAGAGCCAGAATTGAATTGTCCAAAATGGTAAAAGCTACACTACAGAATAGGTGAACAGCCAGGACTTCCTTTGTTGAAACACACCGCTGACTCTTGTAAACTGCTCGTTGTTATGGGTTTGTTACTCATGTCAAAGCTCTAGCGTTAGATAAGCAGTTGCTTTTAATGTGGGATTACAGTGCTTTTAATGATTCAGAATTCTAAAGTTCTCTCTGTTTATCTTGCTAGATCAGATTTTCTTGCCAGTTCTCTCATCTTTCTGTGAATTTCTTGTTGTTATGCAGTATAACTGAAGTTTTAGTCTCATTTTGTGTGGTTTTAAATTTTTTTTTTAATTCAGACCTCACAAGTTTTTCTTTTTGAGGATATAAGACAGATGGTAGCATAAAGCATTAAGTGAGTTGGCTTTACAAAGAGTTTCGGGCAATCTGATGTGCTACTTGCACATAAAATCTATGAAATGCACATCAAAACACAGTTAGAATAAAGCACAGAGGTCTCTCCTGTAGCATCCAGTTTAACATTTCCCACTGTGTGTGCAGGACCACATGCTAGACACCACCACAGTCCTGGGGTTGTGGAGCAAGCCCTGCAGCTGTACTGTGGGTGATGGAGGAAAAATGTCGGGGGGGGGAGGAAGAGAGAATGAGAACCACTGGTCTGCAAGTATTCAATGAATAAAGCAATTAATTGAATTAATGAGTATATGTCTTAAGAAAATGTGTAAAATATACTTTGAAGCAGTTGGTCACGTAGCACAGAAACTAGTCTGATCAGTCATGTTCTTAACATGCAATTTGAAAATACTGATGCAAGCCAAATTACTATGCCAGATTTGTGAAAATTTTAATGATTCTATATTTTAATGACATCTGAAGATTAAAAGATTAAAACCAGATAATTTTACTTAACACCCCTTCCCCCCTCCCCCCCAGGTCTTCCAAATAATGAAAGGCTTCAAAACCCTTTTTGGAATTTTGTAAAATATTGAAGCAAAGAATTGGTAGGGAAAGATTAATTGTTTTATTTCTGGTGAATGTGGTTAGAGCTTGTTTACTTTGGAGGCTGTGTTTGGATGAATTGTTAAGGGCAGTTTTTGAGGACATAGGAAAAGTCGGCTCAAGCTATTTAGAGATTAAAAAAACCTTGTTATCCTTTATTGCTCTGTGTAAAATCAGATTGTATAAGGTCCTGCCTTTTTGTTTGACTTTTTTACCCAGTGCTTTGGAAACTGTGGAGTGGTCAAGTTAAGGAATGTAGATTTAGGGCAGTAAATTAGCTTTATGGTGTCTTGATTGTATATCCCATCTCATTTGGCCGGCACATCATTGTACTTCTCAGGGCAGTTACTCAGCTACCACCTGATCATACATGTGAAATTACCAGGCCCCTTGTTTTTGCCAAGGTCACACGTGGTATGGTCTCATTAATGCTACTGGTAATTCCTGTACGTCGCTGTTACACACCAGTGTTTCTGCTGTCACGTTGGCAGTGAAGCCTGTGGCAGACCAAGTTTTACTGCTGTGATCAAGAAGTTGTAGAAGCTGGACTCTTTGGGAAACAAGAGCAAGGCAGGCATCTGCCCTGGCCACCATCATTAGGAGGGAATTTTCTGAGTCAATTACAGGCTTGGCAAAAAGCTGCAGACTGAGGTTCTGAAAATGCCTTAATTGTAGTGAGACTGTAGAATTTCTTCAAAATGAACTACATAACAAAACCTTATAAATATTCATAATCTTCAAACTTGCCTGATTTGGCATGATTAGTTGTTCTTAATAACTTGGGAGCACTGATTAAATCATTGTGGGTCTTTGTAGTTGGATCTTTTGTGTATGAAGTAGTATGCTGAATTCCTGATGAGTTTAAAAATGATAAAACATGTTAACATTTTGAGCAGTTTATCTACTTAGGCAGTCTGTCTGCCTGTGCATGCAATCAGAATTATTTAGATCAGTATCAGGAATGTGTTGGGATCTCATACATTCTCTAGCTTCATGACAAGCAAATTCACACAAGACGGATGCTTTATGGATGTTGAATCATGAAGTATTTTAATCTCTAAGTGTCTATAAGAAGGATTGATGAACCTGTAACCTGAAAGAGTTACAGGGTAGTCTCCTGAGGAATCCCTTTTGGTAATATTCATCTGAATTGATTGAATTTGTTGATTTTTTTTTAGAGGTTACTCTTTCACTGCTCCATTTTTATTACATTCTTAGTGACAGAACTTAAAGTCAGAGAAAAATTTTACTGCCTACAGTTTAGTCTAAAAAAATTACATTTTTATTATAACATACAGGTGAATGGAAATGTTAGGAGAGTAGGTAGATTCTTGATTGTCTTACTGGTAGTGTGACTGTTACCCATAAAAGGATATCACAATGCCATCAAATTCTACTGCTATCGTGATCAGAAGTAGATGCAGGAGACAAAGATGAGGGGTGCAGACCTGTGCAAGAATGCAGATTTACTTGGTTATTGCAAAGCCATGAAGAAGTTCATGGACTCCTCCAGCTCAGTTCGGTGCTGTCATCTTTGTAAGAGAGGTGAGAAAACTCTGGCTGGGAGTTCTGCAGCACTGGGCTGCCTGCCAAAGCACACAGCACTTCTTTTTCTCCATGCATTGGCAGCTGGAGAAATCTTCAGGTAAACCAAGATGGATTAGTGAATAACACAGAGAATATGTTACCAATGGTAACCCCCTTGCAGGACAGAACATAGGTTCTCACTTAATGAAGGTTTCCCTTCACTCTGGTAAATGGTAAGCAATTAGTTGCATAAAAACTTCAAGCAAACATGAATTTAAAGGCAAATGATAGAAAGCAAGCATCAAAATCTGCTGAGATGGTAACTTGCCTTTCATCTGGAGCAGACCTGTGTCTAGCACTTGACTTCAGTATGTGCACACTGTCATGACAAAAATAATCTTGAGAAGCACTTTGGAGTTTGTGCCTTAGGGGTCATATTTTTATTAGCTAGTCACATTCTTGCATTGAAGCAACCCTCAGGAGTTTCTGTTAATTGGTTTTCAAATATGGTCCTTTAATTGTTCAAACATTGGACTTAGATTTGACTACACAGGCTAATTTTTAATTAAAGTAAGTTTGCTAAAATAAGTTCAAGAGATTAAAATAGTGAAGCAGAATTGTATATCACTTAATCCCACTCTGTAATATTCTGTTTGGAGGTGAAACCTGGCATCCCCAGAGAGCCTTGCTGGTTCCAAGGGACTGCCTGCCTGGAAATGATTACAAAAATGGAACCTCAAAGAATAGAATATAATTTCACTAGAAGTGCTGTAATTGAAAATTTGGTGTTGGTTTTAACTGATATGAGTGAAGTAATTTTGATGAGGAGGAAGAATATTTTCTATTCATTGAGTAGGAACACTGTTCTTAGTTCAGACATCCCTATTTTTTTCTTTCTACCTTTGTCATCTTTCCACCTGTAATTTTTGAGCCAGTGGAAGAATTTTTTCTGCCACAGTAGTGCTTTGTGTAGTTCCTGCTGTTTTGGCTTTACTGGATCTTTCTCTGTTGCTTCTGTTTTGTGAAAGTAGTATGACAATATTTATTTTAATGTTTTTGTTAGGCTGTTAGCTCTGCAATAAACATAGCAGCTCCTTTGTGGAAGAATTGCTTTGCTACTGACCAGCAGCATCCAGTGCTCACTGTAATGACAGTACAGCAAGTAGCGATAGCACATGGACTTTAGGACAGCATCTGAACATGACTTTAGGAATTTAAGCTACTTCTTAAAAAATAAGTACTGAATTTATGGTTTTCTTGCTTTTTTTTTTTGTTTTTTTTTCTTTTTTTTTTTTTGCCTGTGGTTAAAAGCAGTTCTATTGTCAAAAAGTGGCTTGCAGAGTTTTAGGATTCTGGTGTGAAAGGATGGAATACACTATTTTTATGAAGCAATTGAACTTACTTAAAAGCTGTGCAGGAAAACAGTCATATGAGGGAATGTTTAGTATTGGGTCTTACATTTTACTCCTTAAGAAAACATAATGGTATAAAAGTTCTCTCTAAAGTGTAACTTTTTCTTCTCACTTTTGTATTGTAGTAACATAGCACCAGGAGGAGTAGTACTTAAGCAGGAGGGCGTTGGTCTTGTTCTTTTGACGTATTTGCCTTCCAGAAGTATTGCGCAGTTGATCAGCCCTTGCCTTTATTTGAGTTGTCTCGTATTACAATTCACTTTGCAGCAAAATAATTGTAGGTAATCATGCAAACCCATTTGAAGTTAGAGAATGTTGTATTCACAAAGCCCATTGAAATAACACTGAAGATGCAGGTACAAATTTCAGTCCTTCGTTTGAAGGCTTAATTACTGATTTTGTCATTTTGAAAATTGTAGGTTTTTCCCATAATGGAATTTTACTACCAAGCTGGAGGTAGCCTATGAAGGAGGCAGAAGTAGGGAATGATAATAAAATGAGGTGAAGGTGTACAGCTTCACAAGACATCGATTGAAATCTCATAAGGTTTCATAGCTGCGTAATTTGATGAATCACATTGGAAAGATGAGTCATCTGAACAAACAGTAAAGTTCTGTGACTTAGTGATGTGGTGTAGAAATAACAGGAAAATATCAGATGACAAGGAATTGTGTCTTCTGACAAGCAACTAGTCTCTTATTGAGATAGAATTTTCTAGCTGAAAACCAAGCTATAGGTATTCATTAGCAGACATGGAATCAGGAGCTTAAGGGACCTCCTTGTTCTCCTGCATACTTAGATTTGTCAATCCAACTTGTGTGCAAGTGAAAAACAATTAGGAACAGTTTAATTACTGACTTTCATATATGAAAAGTAGTATCTATTCTCACTTCAAAAATTTCACACAGTATCTTAAGTTTAATAGAGTATCTCTTCTTAAAACTCTGAACTTTGAACATGGAGTCATCTTTTAATTGTTAGTACAGTTTGTATCAGTGCTCTTGATGCAGAGAAACAGAGACGTGGTACTTGGAGTAATCCTTGTATTTCAGTGGTATCTGCATTTTTTCAGAGGAAGAAGGCCCATAGATATTCCAAGCAGGATTAGCCTAAGCACAGGGTTAAACTAGTGGATAAAGGACCAGTTTAAATGAGAGTGTACACATTTAAATTTAAGTTCATCATTTCAGCTACTGTTTAGTGATTACATTTGACTGCACTTTTGTTTTTCAAAGCATTTCATAGCGAGAGAACCATGTTTTACTAGTGGAAATGTTTCTTTCTAAAATGCATTGAGCAGCACATTTTAAAAGTTACTTCATATTGTTTATAGCTTTTGCTTAAAGACATTCAGATTCTGAATCAGTCACGCTTAGTTTCTTAGCATTTCAAAATTGTGCCTTTAAAGAAGGATGTCTTGTAGCATCTGTTAAACCAGTGGTAGAAGTTTAAACATGTGACACAATCTATTCCTGTTTATCATGGCAGTTTTGCAGTCTTTAAATTTTTATGGCAATAATGCAAACGGTGTTACCATTTCTTGCTTGAGTGTAAAAATCTGGTGGTCTGTTAGTAAAATTTTGTTTATCTGATGATCAGAGTTACAATATTTGTAATATAATCAACAATTCAGATACATGAAATACTTTCCTGAAGTTTGAAAGTATATGTGAGATAGCAGTCTATGCTTCATTTGATTTAATGTTTATCATATTTGAATAAAGGGATGACATACATTAAGTTTGAGTTGTTTAAATTACAGTTAATGTGATACTTGAAGCATTCAATTAAGTGATCTACATTTTTATCATGTTTCTTCGTCTTCAAGGTTTCTTTTTTGTTTTAGCAGCAATATCTTTCAGGGTCTGAATTTTAGGCAAATTCAGTAACTTTTGCAGATAATAGAACTTCTAGCTGTCAGTATTGCCCTGTATTGTCTAACATAATATTAAAATATTAGCAAGGCTTAAGTGAAAATAATAAGAAATTTCTTGTGTTTTCTTTAAGGTTTCAGAAGGAGACAAACAAAATGAACAATCCAGCTATTAAGAGAATAACAAATGAAATTATCAAATCACCCGAGGATAAACGAGAGTATCGTGGACTGGAGTTGGCAAATGGCATTAAAGCTCTTCTCATAAGTGACCCCACCACAGATAAGTCTTCAGCAGCACTTGATGTGCACATAGGTATTCAATTCATGTTATGTTCATCATGTCATTAATAAAAATGCTTAAAGTTTTTGTATCTTGATGCAAATAAACTGACAAGAGTGGTATGTAGTTGGCAGCTTAGCCTTTCATTGTAGTTTATGATTTGTTTAATTCTTTGACACATCAACTTGAAAATTATTAGAGCTAAATGCTCTTATTGTACTCTGTGTTTACTCAAGTGTAGCTCAGTCAGTCGAAAGACTGCTTTTAACCATTAAGTTTCATGTTATGAAAGATCTTTTGTAAGCAGAAAAGGGGCGGGTGCAAATGCAATTATTTCAGACAGCTCCATCTGTCATGTCAGACTTCTTTTCATGCTAAGTTGTTGATGTGTAGAGGTGAGAAAATGCTGTAGTGCTAGAGAAGTTGAAGAGGCACTCCCTAACTTCAGTGATGCTTATGTGTGCAAACAGAAATATGGGAAATAGAAGGGGAAGGCAATTACTTTGACTCTTTGGAATAATGGAAGCCTTTTGTTATATCTGAGGTATTTCTCAAACTTGTGTAGTTTTTCAGTTGCTTGGAAAGTATGATGCATGCATGCATAACCTAAACACCCTCTTGCCATGTCTGTAGTTGGGAGCGCTTGCTGCTGTTCGCGTTGGGGCGGAAGTGATAGAGGGATTTCAAAAACTTTTGGCCTTTTCTGTTGTGGGGATGACTGTCCCAGATCGTTGTCTAGTTCAGAGGATCCCGAATGTGGTTTTGTTTAGGTTCTGTGACAGTGATAGCCAACTGCAGCATTCAGTTCCTCCACATATGCTGGAGGAGATATATCTGTTGCCTTCACCTCCACTCTCCCACTGCACATAACTGCACACTCTGAGGCGAGACTGCCGGTCTCAAACTTCTGTCTTCCATTCTTCCAAATCATTATTGTCTTTTAATCTGCTTGCCTTCACACCTACTAACTGGTCATCCATAGCTGCTTGTGTTCAGGCAATTACAGGTTATCACTCGTCCTATAAACCACAGGATAAATAACTCTTTAATTATGGTTGACAATTGCTGCCTCTTAACACAGTGAAGTTACTAAAGTCAAGGTATAGATATCAGAGCAGTGTGAGTTGTCAGGTCTTTACAGATTATGAGTCATGGACTTCAACTGAAAATTGTCTGTATAAGGAAGTGCAAGCTGATCTGGAGAGGCAATTTGAGACACTAGTAGGTTCAGTTACTGATTGTAATTTTTTAAAGAAGATATTTTTGAAGATCAAGTTTAGTTGACTGTAGCTGCACAAGTGTCTTCTTACAGCTACAGAACTGATATAATTGCCTGAAGCAACATGCTATAACATAAAGCACCTTAAGGCTTTATGTTTTAGTATTACTTTTTATGAATGGTTACATAAAATTTTTCCTCTTGCAGGATCCTTGTCTGATCCCCCCAACATTGCTGGGCTTAGTCATTTTTGTGAGCATATGTTATTCCTGGGAACCAAGAAATATCCAAAAGAGAATGAGTATAGCCAGTTTCTAAGTGAGCATGCTGGGAGCTCAAATGCTTTCACAAGTGGTGAACATACCAACTATTACTTTGACGTGTCACATGAACATCTAGAAGGTGCACTGGACAGGTAAACACATTTTTTAGTATTTAAATTTTTGTTACAGAGGTTCTACTTGAATTTATCAGTGTAAAAGGTTTTGTTGATTGTTCTATCATTATATTTAAAAAAAGGTAAAAACTGTTTTTTGTTAAGACTGATAACCAGATCTTTTTCAGTTCAAAAGTCTTACTCAGATTTTTTTCATCTAGGAGAGTTCTTCATCGAGGCAGAATTTTTAAAGTTTAAATTGTGTTTACACTGAATATTTTTGGAAATGCGGGGCACAGAATATGATAATGAATTTACACATTGTGCAAATACTGGGATGGTGCAATCAAATGCTGTGCTTCCCATGGGATCCTTATTGACAGCAAAACAAGGGTGAAGTCTAGAAATATATTAGGATGCTCTTAGCAGACGGAACTTGCTGAAATCTGTGGACGGATTCTGGAAGGGGGCAGAAATTGAAAGGTGTGTGGTCAGTGAGGGAGATTGAATTTTCTCTTTGGCTTCTCCCTGGATGTCTGACAAGACATACTTGATTGGTGTAATTAAGAGCCTCTTGCAACTAAACCTCAAAACAGGAGAAGTGTTCACTGTGGGAATTGTGATACAAAGCCCTTGATTCTTGTAGTACCTTATATGATGAATATGTGGTTGTTTGCGTTTATACACAAAGAACTTGAGAAGTAGGGGATTCCAAATCAGTGTCAAAATTGCTACAGAATTTGTAAGTTCTGCATTAAAAATGAATGTATTCAGCTGTTTTCAGGGGGTATGAAGCACCAAGCTTTATACTTTTCTGCCACAATTTATGTACAGTACTCTTGACTTTAATTAATTTTTTTCTCTTTAGATTTGCCCAATTTTTCCTGTGCCCTCTGTTTGATGAAAGTTGCAAAGATAGGGAAGTGAATGCTGTTGATTCTGAGCATGAGAAGAATCTAATGAATGATGCCTGGAGGTTGTTTCAATTGGAGAAGGCTACTGGAAACCCCAATCATCCCTTCAGTAAATTTGGAACAGGTTTGTCAGAATATAATTATCTATCCAGTGGAGTTCTGTGTAACCTACGTAGTATTGTTTATATAGAATTGCTAAAGACAGACTGAAACAATTCTCTTATTTTCCTCTTCATACATGTTTATTATGCTGCTTTATGACATTTTTCACATCATAGACCAAACAGAGCTAGACAAAAACATAGGAAAAAGAGTGATCCAAGACATGGAGTATAATGATGAAGCAACCTTTATGTTTCTGATAATTACTGCAGTGAGTGCTGTTTTCCAATTACTGGATTTGTCATAATTTGGTACTGTTAAGTCTTTGTGCGTAACAAAGTGAATGAATTGTGTTTCAATTGTTGTTCGCCACATGCTTTTTGTTAACTAATACTGCATTTAGACTAGATGAGTGTTCAGGTCAAATCAGAAAGATCAACAAAATATCGTGAAGATTACTGGGTAGGAATATAGAAACAAAATCTGAACTGGAAAGCTCAACGGTATGAGACGGATAGGCGAAATGGTGTTGGACAAATCCCAATCTTACAGCTGTATTTTTTTTTTTTTTGTTCAGGCCTAATTGTTCACAGAATGCTTAGTAAAAATTGCAAATAAACACCCTAAAACCTCAATTCAAAAAGCATTAAAGTTAAGATACGATAGTTCTGGAAAAAAACACAAATGTTTGATGCTTTGGTAGAAGTTTAAATGTTGGGTGGTTTTTTTAAATAGGCATTATTTTCTGTGTGAATTTATTTTTGAAACTATTAAAGTAACAGGACTGCACTGTTTAATTATTGAACATAATGTGCTCAAAAAATGTGTTTTGTGGATGGGTCAGTTTGCTGTATGAATAACTGACTCAAATATTGGGTACAGTATTGTACAGATGGGAGAGCAGATAATGGGCTTTAAGGGAGTGATTTCTTCCTCTGTCTCAAGAAAGACAAGAATACCTTTACATTTGTTGATGGAGGGCATAATTATGGGTCTGGTAGCCATCTGCCACACGAGCAGGTATTGCTCTATTAACCGGTAAAGAGAGGCTGTCTGTAAGAGCAGAAACTATAACTCCATTCTCCAAACAGGTAAATTTTAAAATAAAGCCTTGGGAACTGTGTATTAGTAGGCAGGTGTTCAAAGTACATTCTGTAATCTCTGCTACTGAAGACATTATTTAATTTTTATGTAGCACACAGAAAACGTAAGTGGAAATTGCAGAAATAGTATTGTACAGTTTAAGAAGGTTGTGCAACTCACAAAAGTGAAATGTTTTATTGGGGAGAATACCCAAAATGTGCTCAAATTCAACAGCAATAGTTATATTCCCTTCTCCTTAGATTAGGTTCTGATTCTGAAATTAAATTATAGTATGTAGCCTTCCAGTAGGTATGACTTTGCAGAAGTAGAGCTCAGCTTTGATGGTTTTTATTTACCCAAAGAGATGACAACTGCGATGCATTTGGCATCCTTATTGCTTCCCTTTGATCAGCTGAGATGTTGTTAATCTAGCAGAGTACAGGATTTACTCCATTTGATGCTTCAGGTCACTCCTCATTGCTGTGCACCCTGTTTGGTCAGCAAACCTTCTATTATTCCTTGTCAGTTCATAGAAAAAAATGCACCTTCCAGTTTTCTTTTTAAGGTGTGCATTTGTGCCCAGATATCCTTCACTGATCTCCTTGAATTAATGCTTGTGATGGTGATTCTTCTCCATCATTCCCCTCAGTGTCAAGTAATTTTCCAGGCACTTCTGCACTGGCTAGTCCATTTTCCTACATCTACAGTCTTCTGACTGTTGCTTCCTAATGTACTCCAGTACAATAACAGCACAGTTACTGAACTGAAGTTTTAACTATATGTTATTTTATTTTAACTTACGTATTGATGCTGTGGAAGTAAACAGAGTAGGGTGTCACGAACTTCACCATTTGTCTGCAGATGGTGAGGAATATAGACAAAATATTAAAAACAGAAGACATTATTGATCCAGTTTTCTTATTATGTATATTGATTATTTTTAAAATTACTGTCCATCCAAAGGAAAGCAGACTGATGAATTTATATATTTCTTTTTGATCTGTAAGTTCATAAACATTAAATATTGTTAAACATCAAATATTGTTACTTGTTTTTATGTTACAGGGAACAAATTCACTCTGGAAACTAGACCAACCAAAGAAGGAATAGATGTAAGGCAAGAGCTACTGAAGTTCCATTCTACTTATTATTCATCAAATTTAATGGCTATTTGTGTCTTAGGAAGAGGTGAGTTTTGTTCTGTTGGTTGAGTAAGACTTTCCATATATACTTGAAAAAAAAAAGGAGTTTCCAACTGCTTAGAACCTTCCACAGTTGAGATGATATTTTACATAGGTTTGCCAAAAGCTTAAATACAGTGTGTTTAAAACTGTTTGCTTTTTGAAAATACGCTGGCAGACTGGTAGTTGTATGGTGTTTCACAGTAATGCTTGGTGAGTATGAATGGAAGAAAATTAATTTTTTATTTAATCAAAAGCAAAATTCACTGTGGAATTTTACATGGAAACTTTTTCAGTAAGAATCACTTTGGCAACTGTAAATCTGTACTAAAGAAAACTGTCACTGCAAGATTAAATGAATGTATTTTGCTGATATGCATAAAAATTAGTGGTTTCGAATAGAATAACACGCAGTTCACAAAATTTTAATATATAGTGGACCCTCTTGGTTTGCACTGTTTTGTTAGGTACTTTCCTCAGCACAGTTCTGTTAGTGTAGTGTAGGAGCATGTATACATTGGGCAGGAAAGAGTCTACTTTCTCAGTCTCACTGGGATTGTTTGGGTAATAAGGTCACTCCTTTTAGAAATCTTTCAAGGATTAAGGTTGTACTTTGATATATCCAAGAAACTGATATTTTGTTTCTTCCAAAGCCCACCCTTGAAAGGTGTTCACTAAAAAATTGTCAGATGAGTCTTTTTTATCTTACGCTTACTTTGAGAAGGGCTCCAAAATGCGTTTCTTGAGGCAGATAGCACTTTTGAAGGCAGAATTTCAACACAAAGGTCAGCTTAGGTGAATTAATACACATAATCATATTCTTTCTGCACAAGGTCTGCTCTCATTCTTGCAAAGTACTGCAGTCAGACTGAAATTAGAATGGATGTAAAATTAGAAGTGCTTGAACAGGTCACAGGTGTGTGTGTTTTGGGTGCTAGGGACAGACCTGGCTCACAGTGTACTGGAAGTACTGGACATGAGCTGAGGCTAAAGAAAATTCAAGTTCTGGTAAAGATGCTTTCACTCTAGAAAATTTGCATCTGTAATTCCATGTCCCTTAAACTTTTTTGGAATGTTTATTTTTGTAAGTGTTCAATATCTGATGTACCTTTCAGTTCTAGCTTAGATTAATCTATAAAACGTAAAGATATATTTTTGGTTACAGGATTTATTTTAATCATGATTGAAGCCTTCCTTTAATGAGCATGGTGCTTCTAGCATGTTACAGTTAAAAATTCAATTGTGAATATTTATTTCCTTTCTTAAATTAAAATCATAAGGCCATTAAAACGACTTTTCTGTATAATTCATTACCCTCCCAAACAATATTAAAGAAAAAATTTGTCAGAATCTTCATATAATGACTGGGTTTTTTTCTAATTTTTTTTTTATTGTAGAGTCCTTGGATGAGCTGACTTGCTTAGTGGTAAGGTTGTTTTCAGAAGTAGAGAATAAGAATGTCCCTATACCAGAGTTTCCTGAACATCCTTTCCAAGAAGAGCATCTCCGGGTATGTATAGAGATACATCTTCCATCCAGGGTGTATACTCTAAATGTTTTTTTTTACGTTTCAGTAATACATTTTGCACTTCATTACTCTTTTATCAATGTCCCTGTTAAGTTCCATACTTCTTTATTCATTTTTCACCCACTTTTCCATGCTGAATCTAGTTTTGTATAGTTTATTGTAAAGGTTGCACATTTGGTTGCAGTGGTAAGCAACTGTGAGATAATTAATTTTCTTTGTATCATGAATGACTGAAGTATTGCCCTAAGTTTTACATACCTGTACTTTTGAGATTTGGGAGATGTGTTTGTATTGTGTGTGTTTATGAAGAGAACATGAAATATGCTCCTGAGATGAATACAATAAATGAGTTTCCCTTTGTTTATGGGTCTCCTTGTTTGTTTTTCCCTTCAGCAACTTTACAAAGTGGTACCCATTAAGGACATTAGAAATCTTTATGTCACATTTCCTATACCAGACCTTCAGAAGTACTATAAATCAAACCCTGGCCATTACCTTGGCCATCTGATTGGGCATGAAGGCCCAGGGAGTCTTTTATCAGAGCTTAAAGCCAAAGGTAAGTCCTTCAGGGGTAGAGAATTGAAAAATATTTGATAACAGTTATTTAAAGTTCAGTTATGTTTCACTTGAAATAGACTTCTATATGTTAAAGCCTTCATCTATTTGAGTAATTTGAACAATTCCGTGCTTTGTTTTTGCAGCAGGTAGGAATAAATAGGAAACAGTCACTCAGGCTGCTGAGGCTATTATTTTTTGGACTCCCCTTCATGTGCCTTGTTTAGAGAGTTATATGAACTTCACCATAGTGATCTTGTCTTTGTTCTGTCACTAACTTTGAGACTACTGTCAGGTCCCTTAATGTCTGGAAGATTACAAGGGTGTACCTTTCGCTTTTTTGCTTTGTATCGTTCTGCTTTAAACAGAAGTAAATTATCCAGTAATCAAATGATCATGAGTTTGTCATATCACTCTGAGTACAAAAACAGATAGATCTGACTTGTGTTATGTTTAGCTTGCACTGTTACAGTAGGCATGAAGGAAGTAAAGGAAAACATGTAAATGATTCAAAATGGGTTTTAAAAAGATGATCTTGCTGAAGCATGCAAAAAGTTACATAAATTGTTATAGATTTGTTTATGTAATACAGTTTCTTTTTAATGACATAGGATGGGTAAATACTCTTGTTGGAGGCCAGAAGGAAGGTGCTAGAGGTTTCATGTTTTTCATCATTAATGTGGACTTGACAGAAGAAGGACTTTGTAAGTGAAGCACCGTGTCTGTATTCCATGTATATTGCTGATGGTTTTGTGTTTGTATCTGAAGAGACTAATTGTGATTGTAGCTTGAAAGCCAGTTTATTTTAATTAACTTATTATTCTGTGTTTAGTTCCTCTAAGTATGCCAACACACTTCACCTAACATAGGAAATCAACTTATTTAAGGTTAGATTAAGTTAGCTAATTAAATACTTTAAATAAATTTCTTTAGAAGAAGAGCTGTTAATACCTTTGTGTGCTACTTATTCATGCTATTTAGACCTGAGTTAAATTATATTGTGAATCAATATCTTCATGTAAAGACATGTTTAGTGCAATTCTTGGAATTAGCTGGGGATATAAACACTTACCTTAAATTCATGTCTGGGAAAAGCATTTGTTGGTGGGATTGCAGGTGTGCTTAAAGATCTTGATGTATCAAAGTGTAATTAAAAATAAAATCATTTTTGTGTTCCTTGAATTTCTACTCTGTGCAGAACTGAGCGAATTATTAAGTATTTTTTTCTTTTCAGTGCATGTTGAAGATATTATTTTGCACATGTTTCAATATATTCAAAAACTACGTACAGAAGGACCTCAAGAATGGGTTTTCCAAGAGTGCAAGGTATGTAATTGGGGCTGTACCATATGTGGTGGTTGTATTTTTACAAACTTTTTTTATTACTAGATTATTTGACTGTGTAACTAGCATTTAATAATCAGATGGTAGTTAAGTTTATTAATTTTTAAGATGCAACATGACACAAATGACAAGTACATTCAGAATACATTGTCTTAACAGAGGTGTGAAATATTCCAATAGAGATGTGAGTTACGATAGCATAATGGAGGTGAAGGAAGAGGGATCTTGCTCTAGCCACTAGGATTATGCATAACTTTCCTTAACCTTCACTGAAGAAGGGGGGGAAACATTTACTGTGAGGAGTAACATTGAATTGGAAATGGAAATAGCTGTTATTCTACCCCTCCCTTCTTTCGTGTGTCAAATTGTATAGTTGAGATTGTAAAGGCAGTAGGACATTTAATCTGCTGTTTGTTCCCCTCATCATTTTGAAAAGTCAACTAAAGGCTTTTCATTAAGTACTTTGGCAGTACATGTCAGTCTTTGCTGAACTGTTCATGCTTCTTACAGTCTGGATAGTTCTGTGTGCACAGAGCAAAAATGAGAAGTGCATTATTAGATAGCACTGCTCTTCTCAGTGTCAGTGTGAAACAAACCCAGTTTTATTTATATATATATAGTCTCATTGGTTCAGTCCATATGCTTGGGTAAAGATTTCTTTTTCCATCTTAGCTTTATTTGATCAAAACTATTGAGTCTCTCTGAAAGTAGAAATTCTGCAGCTGTTATATATAATAAAGCTGTCAGTTAGCTTTATTTCATACACTTTGACACTGTATACCTGTGAAAGTAGTCTCAAGTCTTGTTATCCTCTGCTAAAAGTCCCAGTGGATTTGTTTCACGCACAGAGTAAGCAAGTACAGTGTTTGAAAGAGGTAGTTCCATCCTTCTATCTCATCCCTGTGTCTTTCCCTTGCTCCTCTTCTCTCAGCCCCAGCACTCCTGAGATTGTGGGGTGAGTCAGAGAGCTGGCAAACTAGTATGAAAAGAATCTTTTTGAGTTTACTTTCAGCTGAATTGTTGAATTAGTCAGTCTCTCTGCATGGTTTCATGGAAGGATGGACTGTCCTTTTCACTGGCTTTAAAGTCTTAGATCTCTTTAATTCACCCTTGCCATTGTATCCTAAGAATGATGTGTTCTATTTCTGTGGCTGAGACAGCAAAAAACCTCACACTTTTTCTGTCTCTAAACTTACTCTTGGCTGACTGCACAAAAGGAAGAAAAAAGGAATAGAGAGGCTTCAGTTCGTTAATGTATGACAAACATTGCATTGGAACACTGTGTACTGGTTGTATGAGTTGGTGTATTTTCAGATTATCAGGAAATTTAAATATATGAGAGATGGGACAGATCTCTTACTATGAAAAGTACTTACAAGACTTGTATAACACTTCACATTATGAGACTATCACAAATTGCTTGTGAGTTTGCTGCAACTTGAATATTACTGAAAACCTGTGTTAGGTACTTGACTAACTCCATAACATGGATACAGCAAAAGTGCTTCCTTCTCTTTCATTATGAAAAGGAATTAAGTTGCCAGTAACTATTCTTAAAATTATAAGGCTTTAATTTATGCTCTTCAATCATTCATACATTGTTTTCTAGGATCTAAATGCTGTGGCATTCAGATTTAAAGATAAAGAACGACCACGAGGTTACACATCAAAGCTTGGAGGAATGTTGCATGTAAGTGGAGGGGGTAATTTTTGTTTGATTGTTGTTGTTTTTAAATAATCATTTAGCAGTATGTTTGATTATCCACTTAGTAAATTCAGGCATCTGCAAAGGTCCTTTGCACTTCTTGTCCTTAGGAGGCCAAATATGCTGCATAGGCCTTAGTTTTGGCAGTCAGTAAGTCACATTCTGTTCACTCTACCCTTTTATACTTCTGTACTTGGTAGAACTGATTATACAGTAACTGGAGGTGCTATTTGATCTGTTTCAGTGTTTCTTAAGACATATGTACCTTGCCATTGTGTTTGCCTGATAGCTAAGTGTTCTCTAGGGAAATATTAGAGAAATAATATTTTATCATATACACTGTGTTCCTTAGTTCAGTGTTGAAATACTGCAGTAAGCAGAAATGTTTGTATTAAGACTGCAAATTAAAAATGCTTGCCTTTACTGATATGATTGCATATTGGTACTGAAAGAATCCTCATGTAGCTTTTACTTGGTCTTTAATACTTGTTGCAAAATTCTCTCATTTTGTGCTAATGGAAGATTTAGGTGGATTTGCTGAGGTTTTTTTGTCTAATGAAATTAAGCAACTTTTATACATTGCAGCCATTCTTCATTGCATAACTAATATCTGCACCTATTCAGAGAAATTTTTGATTTCTTGGCAGGAATTACTGTTATTGGTTGTGGACTTTTAATCTGTAAAGTCTAAAATAATGATGTTTAATTTTAAAATTTTCTTTCTGTTGGCTAAAAAGCATTAGAGTTAGCTGAAAACATGTGAATGGATATTTAAAGAGCTCCTGCTTGGGACACTGTCTCTTGCTTTGGTTCTGTCAAATGCCTAAAATCTCTAACAAATGGACTTCTGAAACAGTCTTTCAGTGGCTTTTATTTGTTGGATCATTTCTGATTACAATTGCTGTCTTCAAAAATCAGGCTAGGAAGTTGCCAGCAGTGTTCCAAAGAGCAGGGTACTGAATCAGGACTCTTTTTTTTTTTTTACTGCCTTTCTTTTGCTTTGCTTTGCAGTATGAATAGTAATTTTCATTCTGCGTTAGTAGTTAAATGAGCATCAAATTCTGGATCTTTAGCATTCACATTGGAATTTTTTATAACACAGGTTCGGTTCATTGTCCTTGATCTCCAGCCCCACCCCACCCCAGCCCTTTCTCTTTTCCAGAATCCGTTTTGTGAGTTACGCTCTGTTCTGGAAGTCATTCCACTGTAATTTTTTGTATAATGTATGTAATTCAGAAAGCCATTTTGTAATAATTCTGGTTGAAAAAGTACACCTGTATGGCAAACTGCAAGTACTTGGTGCCTAGGTCACCTGGTAATTTTCCCTTGGTAAACAGGTGTTTATCAAGAAAGTTATCCTGTCAACCACATTAATCATTTACAGATGAGTTTTAACTTTTTTTTTTCTTCTTAAATTGCCATGTACCTTAGGAGATTTTCAGTTTGACCCTAAATAAAAAATGTTAGAATTAAAAATGTTTAAAGTTTTATTGTGCTTTTAGATACCGAAATATAATTTCTTTTAAATTATTGTAAATAAGAATTGAATTATTAGAGAGTCTTAAAAAAACCTGTATTTTTTTGTTTCTCTGTTTGTTTTATTTTGCTTATTTATGTTTTGTTTTCCCCAAATGCACTCTAGTGAGTACTTGGTATTCTTTTATCTTCAGAAATATCCTGCAGGGGTCAGCATTTACCATGTTATTTTTACTCTAGTTAAAATACTATTTAAAGGTGGGTGACTTTTTCTGTTGAGACGTGAAATATTTCAAGAGAGAAAAACATATATATATGTTTATATACAGTATATAAAATTGCCTAATACATGAGAAATACGATTGCATAGTTAGAATGCTACTCCCTCGTGTTTAGTTTTGATAGAGATTTTAAAACATCCTACACACTCCTAATTTGAAATTACCAAGGTAATACAGATTTAGTGACCAGAGATGTTTGCTTTTGTTTCTTCTATTGACCTGTAGCTTTTTCATGCTTAGTTTTTTTTAATTCATCTACATATTCCTCGGCTTTGTTTTTTAGTATTATCCTATAGAAGAAGTATTGGCTGCTGAATATTTGCTTGAAGAATTCAGGCCTGATTTAATAGAGATGGTACTGGATAAATTGAGACCAGAAAATGTTCGGTAAGTTAAATTGTATTTTAACACAAACAGTATAAGAAAGCAGATAAACTAATGGAAACACAAAATCTTAGGTGTCTCTTGCAGCTCCAAAGTAAATGTGATTGAAAAATCTTCACTATGTTTCTTTGCATGAGAAAGTCCTAGATATATGTTCGTTTACTTTCAAAGGTCAATATATTTCACGTAATTATTAGATAAATTGAGGTGGACTTGGGTTATGAATTGTGTTTGCAAATGTTCTGGGGTTCTGGTGTTTCCAGGTGTATGCAGGTAATGATAGAATAAATGGAGTTGCCTATATCAGCAACAGTAGTTGCCATAGTAATTAATGCCCTTTAAAGAAGGGCCTGTATCTTTGTGTGTGGGTGTGCATCTGTGTGTAATGTGTGTGGGATACTTCAGCTGAAGCTTGACTACGTCAAGAGATCAGATTTTGAACAAACAATACTTTAATGAAAATTTCTAGTTCTCTTCCCTAAAGTATCTAATACTTTCCTATTTTGAATGTATTTTCATGTTGGTCTACCAGCCAAGCTCTTGAAAATTTGATACCTCTAACATATAAGCACTGTTTTTAGTAATTAACATAGTGAATATGTAATTACTTGTTCTCTGTAGAAAGCTTAACCAAATTCCACATGAATGTGAACTTTTAACTGGTTTTAGAATTGCCTACAAGCAATAGGTAAACCTGAGCTAATGCTGATTTAGTAAAGAAGCTGCAGGTGTTAATGAGATCTGATGTTTATTATAGCTTCACATAGCTTTGAAGCGTAGCTCTTAACATTGCAAGAAAATAGTCAATATTATCTTTTTCATAATATAAATTGGGTCTTTGTTACTACCCAGAGAGCTTCCAAAGCATCTTCTGACTTAAACATGGAAAAATTGCTGGAGGAAATTAATACAGGTGCATACATTCATAGATTCTTAAGCTTGTCAGATGCTGTTGGATGCTACAGACCACTCATCACTTTTCTGTGTTATTCCTCTTACTGGCTGTGCCAATCTTTCGGCACTTTTTCCAGCTGACAGTACTTCAGCATAAGATAGCCATAATGAACCTAGTTCAAAAGTTATTAGTGTGAGAAGGGAAAGTGTAGAGACAAATTAGTGTAGTAGCGTGAGAAGGGAAAGTATAGAGGGTGAAAATTCAAGTCTAGAATGTGGCCAGAAGCATAAGAGTAGTGGCGATGGTTTTTAGAAGAGTGTGGTGTGTTCTTTTCAGTTACATAGCAAACATCCATTTCACAATGTTCCTTTGCTGTAGGTAATGTAGGCCCATATCTGCACTTTGCAGTTCTGCATTCCTCTTTGTTCACTGCTGAAATAAAGGAGGGTCAGACAAGAAAAGAGCAAGATGAGCAAGCATCTAATTAGAGTGGAAATAGTAATCCTAAAAAGATACAGCATTTAGCTGTGGCATGCTTGAAACATTAGTAACCAAAGAAAGTCATAGCTTACCATCATATGTATCTTCCTATAGTAGTATTGTAGGGTTACATCAGTCTTCTCCCATCTGACAAAGTGACTTCTGGTAAATGGACATTTTCTCTGCAGTTGGTAAGTATGGATTAATTTTGAATAAAAACGAGATTTTTTTTGAGATGGAGCATATCTAGAACAAATATGAACTGAACTTTAGTATATTAAGCAACTAGTAATAGTTTGATCCTTCAGATAATGGAGATAGGTGTTTCAGAATTGTTCATTACTAACTTCTGTGGATTTCTGTAATTGTGGGCTTTAAATGTCATGTGTCTCACCTTGCTTTCTTCTAGCTGGTGCTTTTTGGATGCTGTATGTTATGTTTAAACTTCTGTCAGGACTAATTATGTTGTCTCTTCGCTTCACTTAAGCCACTTCACCTGGCTTAAGAAATAGATGTCATTTAATAGATAAGGAAATATGTAATCTAAAAATTTTGGATAAAATAGGTGCTAAATACTGGGAGGAAAAAAAGGACTTCCAGAACTGGAATAAACCTGTTTTTATGGCCTCTTCAGTTAATTGTTAAAGAAATTATATATAGTCTTTGTTGCAGAGATTTTATTAGGGCTTAAAGATAATAAATACAAGTGGGTTACTTCTCTGAAGTTTAAGTGTCCACAGCTATGCTGGCGGCTGTCCCACTAAAGCTTAAATATAAATATGTACAAACTAGAGACTGTGCAAAGACTGATTAAATGCAGTTCTGGCAGCCAAATTCAGCAGAGCAGTGCAATTCTAACATGGATGAAATGAGGCCTGCAGAAAGTCTGTAATGATGTAGCAGCAGGCATGCTTTGAGTTTGAATGGTGTATGGTCAGAGTAATGATAACTCTATTGCTTATTATGTGTAGACTAAGACTGTGTTGGTGTTTTTATTCACCACGACAACTATACATTCACATCATAGTTCTCTCCATGTTCAGACTATTTGTATTCTCAAGAAGTATAACTTACAAAAAGAAACCCAAAACAATAACACAAATTTAAGATTCTCGA
Source organism: Platysteira castanea (assembly GCA_013397175.1). Classification (NCBI taxonomy): domain Eukaryota; kingdom Metazoa; phylum Chordata; class Aves; order Passeriformes; genus Platysteira; species Platysteira castanea. The sequence continues at coordinate 22,507 of VYXC01004615.1, forward strand.
GTGTCATGTTGCTTTTTACTGCTGCCCTAGATGATACATTTTTTCAGTGTAGACTAAAAAGTTATGGTTATGCTTCTGTGTAGCTTCTGTGACAATACTGGAAGCTGATTTTTCTTGGATTTAAAAGTACAAGTCACTTTTAGTGGGAATTAAATTTTTTTATTTGGGGCATCAGATATTTAAAGATCTGAGCTAATCAGACTTACCTGTGCCTGTGAAAGCACAATAAAGGACACTCTCGCACCTGCTAGGTTTAGCAGAAAGGAGGGAAAAGAGAGACTTTATTTACATTTGACATGTTTTATGAGATTTTCAACTCCACAAGGGATTGGAGGACATGTCACTTCCTCCTCAATCCCACTGGAGAAAAAAGATGCTCATTAAACTTTCTCTTATCACAAAAGGAATGAAAAACAGAAAATACGGTTAAATAAATATCGGCTGTTGTTTACATAAAACTGTGTGAAAATTCTTTGACTCCAAGGTTATAACAGAAGGCTTAGCAAAAACAGGACAACACTTACTTACTTTCATTTGACTGAAAGAAAATACTTATATGTAGTACTATATTCCTTTTAGATATATTTTAAGTGCTTATCCTGTGAAATTAGAAGTAGAATGAAATGGACTGCAATTTAAAAAATCTTTTACTTAACGAAGATCTTTCGAAGTATAGTGTAATATAACAGGGAATATAATTTTATAGTATCTTTTACTTTAAATTGCTGGCAAGATACATTATCTTGGGAAGGGGAAACTTAAATTTAAGTATTACTAAAAATGATTTCATGGTACATTACAAAGGTTCAGGAAAGCCACTGTGGATTCTCTTGAAAGAGTGAGTTGAGATTACAGATGTTAATAAAAGCATTCCTTTGTGTTACACCTTTTTTTTAAAATAACATCTTTATGAATGCAATGAATTATTAGTCCAGTAGCCTGCTCCCTTCTTTTGTCTTTTCTTGAGCAATTTTATATACTAATAAAAAACCATGTGCACATCTGCTTTAAATATCTGTATGTTTGGTTATCCACCATTTACTGATGTGTATCTTCTTGTTTATCTTTCTATTCTCCATTTTTATGAAAGAATTATTATATGCCACATCCTAACTTTGCCTGTTGTTTTGCATTGTTTTCCTGGTTTTATTGATTTTTTTTTTCTTTTTATGCCTTGCATGCATTCTGTCTTGAGGTGGTTTAGTTGGCACTGATTTGAATTTTTCCTTCGTATTGTGGTTTTATTTATAATTTCCTTTTCATTCACCTATACTAAGGGCTTCTTGGCACTATATTGTACTAACTGCATTCATTGTCTTTTTCAAAAGTACAGTTTTTCAACTATTATTTTCGTAACAAACTTTGAGCTTAAAAAGTAGGAAAAAAAATTCATACTCACAGATGGTAGTAAGTATGCATATGTGCTTCCTTTTGACTGAACCATAACAGGAAGTGTTCATATTCTCCTCCCACCCCCAGATGCTACTTGTTGCATTTAGTGCCTTAATTTCCCAAAGAGAGAAACATTTTAAAATATAAGTATCATTTTTACTTTTTCAAACTGTATTGGGTCTTACCAGCCATCTGTGAAGATAAGGGAATAAACCTGGCATGTGTCGTAATCTTAGCTGAAAAATGTAATTTTCCTATCATTTCCAAGACACTTTTTTCCCTTCAACATCTGCAGAATAAATGCTCTTATTAAAATTTAAGAAGATAGTGACTCACCAGATTAAGCAGCTAAAGAACATTTTCCCCTGGATAGTAAATGGGCTTTTTTCCTCTCTTCATAGGAGAAGTACAGCACTAGTACTATCCTAGAGGGAAGAAAAATAAAATGAATGCTAAAAATGTTGATAGAGAAATTTCTAACTACTGGAATTTCACAGACTCTGAGCAAAGTTATCTCAGTGCAGTTGGTGATGCTCAGCCCTGAGGATAAACATACTAGAAATGTGTTTGTTTTTAATGGCATTGGATCTGAGCAACAATTTTGAGAATCACGATTTGTTCACTTATTTCCCCCTACAAATCCTTTGTAGCGACTTAGTTTTACTGAGCCCTGAGAAATAACTTGTGCTTCTGCAGAGTGATCAGAGTGCTGCACCCCAGCAGCATCTTTGTGAGTAGTTTCCCCTTACTCTGGTTTCTGAGGGGATTTGTAAGAGAGTGGCTTTGAATAGCATGTGTTGCTTCACATCGGTTTTACTGATGGTTGTGAGGGAACTTTGTTCATTTATGAGAAAATGTAGGCTTTTGCTATTTTTGTCTTAGTCATGTTATGTTCTGCATTTGAAGGAGATAAAAGTAATTTTTTCCATTGTTTGACAATACCATAATTTGGAAGACAAAGTTTAAATGAGGTCCTAAAAAATAAGTTTATCCTTTATAAGAATAAATTTGCTTTGACGTATTTGTTACTGATATCACAAATACTGACTAAGTTTTCTAACTCTATTACTTTTTCACCCTTAGAACCTTGAGTTTTGTTATGTAAATCTGGAGTATAATAGTTGATAATCTTTTGTGGAAGTACATTCATTTTAAAGCACACATGCTCTTCCCAAGTAATGCTGTCCTGTGGACATCTCACTTGTAAGCTTAAATTTAGTTTTCAGGAGACTGAAAAACAAGAAAGTATTTAGTAAATATGTATCACATTATAGAAATTCTGTGTGTTTTTGAAACTGGGGACGACAGCAGTTTGCATAGAATACAAGAGTATATGTACAGAAGTATAAATTGCATTTATAGTTTGTTGTGTTCCATATCCATGAATGGATCAAGCCTAACTGCACTGGTTGAGTCTAAATATACTTTAAGCAGGTCCTGTTGAAGATTACCTGATTGCCTGTCTTACTTTCCCAATACATTTCCACACTGTCTTAAAACATATGGATGTTCATAGTGCCGTACAGGACAACAGAGAAATGAAAAGCAAAAGTAACATTACATAATTGGTGATTTTAGAGATGGATTACAATGTACTGAAATACTTGCATGGCTAGTATTTCTACCTGCTGTGCTTCTCTTCCCCTCTTTTTTGTGTCCTGGTTGTCATTCCTGTTGGTCTTGTCTTAAGTTGTAATTTTTGGGCAGACAAAATGCCTTTTGATTTGTTTCTATTGTTGTGGGTATGTTTCTGACAGCTCAAAATGTCAGTAATCATTCCAGTAGTGATTTGGGATAAAAGAAAGGCAGGAGGATCTCTTGAAGCAGAATGGCTTGAAGAATTACAATATTGATTTCCACAGTTTTATTTTCTATACAGTGAGTAGACAATTACTTTTAGACAATAATTAGACAATTATGTTGCTTGAGCATCAGTATGTTGGAGAAGGGTAGGAGGAGGAAATGTGGAAAAACAGACATATTCTAACAGTATATTCTAGCATAAAACATCTTTGTCTTGCTGCTCTAACATATGATTATTGGAATTTTATCAGGATAGGTTTTTCACTTAAGACTCTTACTTTTTTTCTTATTTTTATTAACGCACGAAAAGACCTGGTAGGTTGCTCTGAAATTCTAAGAGACTTCATGGTTTTTGTAGTCTCCTAGCAACTTTGTACCTGTGTTGTGGTTTAACTCCAGCCAGCAGCCAAGCCCCAGACAGCCACTCGCTCACTCACCTACCAGTGGGATCAGAGAGAGAATTAGAAGGGTAAAAGCTGGAAAACTTGTGGGCTGAGATAAAGACAGGGAAAGCAAAATAGGGAAAATTTTTAATAGGGAAAGCAAAAGCTTTGCACAGAGCAAAGCAAGGAATTAATTCACTGCTTCCCAAGGACAGGGAGGTGCTCAGCCGTGTCCAGGAGAGCAGGTAATTGTGCTACCATTTTGACCATTTCAAATTTCCTAGAAACATCTACTTACTCTTGAAGCTAGCCACTTCCACTGACTACTCTTTTGTGTTGTAGATTGTTTAATAGAATTAAAGGAGTTCTCGTGATACCTACCATGTAGACTACTAAAAAAAATACTGATAAGTTTGTAATTTTCTTTATTCTGGATTTCCTCTTTTTTAGGTGTGTTCTATAGTTCAGGCAGCACCTGGATGATGCTCTTAGTCACATGGTTTAGTTTTAGGTAGTCCTGCAAGAAGCAAGGAGTTGAATGTGGTGATCCTTATGGGTCTCTTTCAACTTATCTATGATTCTATGACACTAGGACTAGAATAAAATTTCTGTAATCAGTATTTTCATATATTTGGGTGTTGATACAGGTGGTATGTAAAATGTAATCACTTCATGAATTTTCTAGAAGACTGCAGGAACTGTTTTCTGGAGCAGCAACAGAGTCTACAAAATAGAAATTGCATGCAGCACTACTGGTGTGTAACTCAAGGTTGTAACACTTTAGAAAAACAGTGACATTAAATGACTGTGGTAACCTGATTTCATGGTTAACCTTAGCATATAGTTCAGTATACTTACACTTGCTGTTGTACACTCTAGTTGTCTAGGGACTGTTTGCAGAAATAAAGATTTTCTGGTGATGGAGCAGAAACAGTGCTTGGAATAATTTCTCAGAGTCTTTTCTCAGACACATTCAGGTCAAAGTGCTTTTTCTCTTTGTTTTCAGAGTTGCAATAGTTTCCAAGTCTTTTGAAGGAAAAACTGATCGAACAGAGGACTGGTATGGAACACAGTACAAGCAAGAAGCAATTTCCGATGAAGTTATTAAGGCATGTTAAAATTTGTAACATTCTAATATCTGCAAATGAAAGTCAGTGGTAAATCCTTTGTCTAATTTTCCATTTAGTTGAAGGGGGAACTTAAATATGCTGCTCTTTATAACATGAAAATCATACAATGAGTCTGTTTAATGTTAAAGGAAGTAAGAATCTTATTAGTCTTTAGATTTCAAGTATTTATTACATAGCATGGATATATTTTAATAGTTGTAAACCATGTTAAGTACAGGGAATGTTATACTATTTTTTCTGTAGAAGATGCCTAATATGCAGTGGCTGCTTAAAAATGTAAGCATTAACTTTTAAAAGCTTAGAACCCTCTTATATGTTAGTGAACTGATCAGTACTTAAAAAAAAATTTAAAAAAACCATTATATGTAACTGTTTCTGAAGTTAGTTTTTGCAAAATAGAAAGCAAGTATATTTTGCCAGTTAAATGAGATTGTAAAAATCAAAACTCAAAAAAAAGGACGTGGGCAAATCCTTATTGAAACTTGCTATTGTTCTAATCTGCTAAGAAGAGAGGTCTGTAAAATGTACCTTAGGGCTGAATTGGACCTTCTGAGTCCATACTTATGTTCTTGATTAGAATTCTTGTTTACCTGTTTAGTTTAATATCTTCATTTACAGTTCATGGTAGCATAAAATATAAGATACAAACACACCTTCCTCTCTACTGTAAACTTTTCAAAATTATTTTTTATCTGTCATCCTCCTTCGAAGAGCAGTTCCTCCTACAGATAGCCTATGCCAACTTGTCTTCCTAGCTATTTCTCTCTTGCCCTATTATCTTAATAGTACTTACACATAAGGTAGTGGAATGCATTTTAAAATCTTTTGTTCCAGCATAAAATAAATAAGCACATATATATGCTTTAATTAAGCAGAAATTGGCATAGCCTCATTGTTTCTCCTGTTGATCTAGAAATGGCAAAATGCTGACCTAAATGGGAAATTCAAGCTTCCAATGAAGAACGAATTTATTCCTACAAACTTTGAGATTTTGCCATTGGAAAAAGATGCAACGCAGTACCCTGCCCTTGTCAAGGTATACTGTTTGTATTTGTCCTGTTCACTGCCTAACCTTCTGGGAAGTTAGAATTTAATTCCTCTTTTCTAAAATACAGATCACCTCATATTCCAAAGTATAATAAACAAAAAAGTACAAAACTTCCATATATTGCTACAAAGACAGTAGAAAGTTCATTCTTGCTGAACCTTGGATTATAACAATTTGTGTTCCTGTGAAAGTGAATCTAGATACAGCTTGAACTCTCTCTGCCTTTTTGAAAGTGTGTCAACAATTGATTAAAATAGCAATAGAGCTGTTTATTCAGCAGAAGGGTGACTGCCACTCTTACATTTTTTGGCCAATGTTGAGTAAGTTGAGTGTGTAGACAAGGCTTTTGTTTTGTACCTGCGTATGGAGAATGCCTGTGGTTGCATGGAAAAAGGGAGAGAAGTGTCATTTAATGATCTAAAAATATATTGAATATATCTATAATCACTATATATATTGAATATAGCAGTTCAAGCAATATGAATTTAAGGGGATAACTCTAAGTGGCGATTTGAAGTGGTGAAGAGACTTTTTTTTTTAAATAGCAGCATATATTGAAATTAAAATTCAGATGACTTAATAAAACCTCTTTTCTTGACACAGGACACTGCTATGAGCAAACTGTGGTTCAAGCAAGATGACAAATTTTTTTTGCCAAAAGCTTGTCTCAACTTTGAATTTTTCAGGTATGCAATGTTAAGTATGTCACATAAGGAAGGTAGTCTCCAAAAGTTGGTTCTTTATTGGGAATCTGCATTTCTGCAGCGAAGACTTTATTGCATGTATTGACACTTTAGAATCTTTGTCCTTACTTTGAATATGTAGTAAGGCTTAGATAGCAGGAATATGCATATTGAATAGCATCATCTAAAATATGCAGTAATTGAGTAGCAAGAAATTGGATGTGCTCCTTCTATACTAACTGGAAAAGTTTGTCTAAAAATACTCTTAAGCCAAATTTTCTTTTGTATTTTATATGCTATACCTGAAATACACCTGCCAGTAGAACCCACTACATATTGCAATATGCCTCTTTAGAAATAATTATATATTTTAAAATTAATTAACACAGCTATTTTAAGATGTGTTTTCTTTATGAAATGCTATTCTGATAATGATTTTAGGCTCAAATCCTGTTTTCATGTGTGTAATGCAAACCAGTTTAAACAGTGCTTAAAATTTTGGGATTTTACTTAAGTGACACCTGTAACTGATTGTATTGTTTTTTAGAAGAGCACTGTCTGTATTATCAGTGAATGTTTGATTCTGACCTCAAGATGTATGATAAAATAATGTAATGTTAATTCTGGTCTTGCATGATTTTCATCATAGGAAGATAATCTTTCTTTTTTAAGTGAGCATGACAGTGATGGACCTTCTTAATGTTCCTTTCAAGTAATAAATTTCAAACTTCTGAATTAAAAAAAATACTGCTGTTTTTAGAGTGCAGCTGTTTCTGTGTAGAACTGCTGAAAGCTAGAAAAAATTCAGGGACTCTCCTTTTGCCTAATTAAGTTATTTGGTGATATTGCTGGAAAGGCCATTGTGGGGGCTCCCATAGATGCACTGTTGGATTCTTGTTTTGAGAGACCACTTGAAATTTTTCTTGCAGGTTATTATACAGAGGTTTTTTTCAGTGTGTTGTCTCTTGGTACTGGTTTTGGTACTAGTTGGGGAAAACAGGTGGCCTGGGCATTTTCTCTTTTTGCTTTTTGAAACCACAGGCCAGATGTTACAACTGTTTCAACTTGGATGTGTCAGGAAATGGAGGATCAAAATGATAATTCCCCATCTCTTACTCAGAGAAAACAATTGCAGTGCTTTGCTGTCTTTGTTCATTCTTGGTGGCTTTCCCTTGTACTATGTTTGGCCAAAATCCAAAGTAGGATTTTACTGATGGCCAATGAGTTTATAGTTGCGGTGGTTTTTAAAATCAATTCAGGTGAACTATAAGTGGTCCAGTCTCTAATAGTTCGTGAATGAATAAAAGATAATAGTTTGGTTTATGTAAAGCACACAAAGGTATAAGTGTCCGCACATACACACAATATCATAGAATTGTTTGTGTTGGAAGGGACCTTTAAAGGTCTAGCCCTACCCTCCTGCAACAAGCAGGGATATCTTATCTAGACCTGTGGAGATGGTATTTCCCAGTTAGATTTGTGCTTTCATCTCAGTGAGCCCTTATAAAAGGCCAGAAGTACTTTGAGCTTTGCTAACCATTGTAGTGGAATGATTTGCCTCTTTCCTCCTAGGACCAGCTCCAGGTGGAGAACTGGCTTTTTTTTCTTAGGGTTTGAAGCAAGGGTTCTTTCCTTTTCCTTAAAAATGAGATGGTAATTGTATGTGGCCAGGAGCAAGGAGATTTTGCCTATATTGGGCGCATCACCTCTAAAAGATGTTGTAAGCAGGCATGTCCAGTTTTGATACTTAGAAAAGGTTCTTGGTGAATCTGTCTCTATTTGGTCATGCTAATGGTTATTGAAGGAAATGGTGAAATGTAAAGTGTTTATTCATGAGACTTGATGGAATCACTTATATCTCTTGGGACCAAGTGAATTGGTGAATAAAGCCATCTTAATGACATGGGTTTTCATAAAAAGTTCTAGACTCAGTTCTAGATCAGAATGTGAAGCCTGTGCTGCCTTGTAGAGAATTACAAGAGTTTGTTCACACTACAGACTGCTTCAGTATGATAAAAAAAACTAGGAGGATTTCTTCTGCCTGCAGCCCTGATCAACATGAAGCATAGAAATAATTCCTGGTCCAGATGTTATAGCAGCAATTGCTGTGTAGATAAATTGAGAGGAAGTTGATGAGGTTGGTCTCTCCCTTAAATATACAAATCCCACAGGAAGAATGAGTATATGAACCTCTTGAAATCACCTTGTTCCAATACTGAAAATCCTTATGGGGATCTTTGTGTTAAAGAAACATCGCAGTAAAAACATCTGACTTACTGCCCAGCCTAAAAGAGGATGATAAGCTTTTGCATTTGTATGAATTGCAACTTAAGAACTCAAAAAGTATCCCTTTTTTAAAGGAAGTAAAACAACCATGTAATGTGCCGGTTTTTTGAAAATTCTTTAAAGGTAGTTAGCAACTCAGCACTTCAGTGTTGATTTCAGCTATGTCACTTAACAGCTGTTTGAAAGGGGAAAAGACTAGACTTCACAGGTTTTTTAAATGCACCATTAGCAGTTGAGTTGTTCTACTTCTTTGAGTCTAGTAAAAAAAAGTAAGCTAGAAATAAGCATTTGTTTACAAAACTGTCAATAATAGGAAGCAACTCCCAGAACAGTGTTGTAATAGTTGTTTTCTGTTATTTTTCACTTGAGGATTAATGATCTAGTAGTTGTGATTTTTTTCAAAACTTTCAGTTGGTGTTTGCCAGCTAAGTGAGAATACAGAATTTATACTTGATACAGACATAGTAATCACTCAAACTGATTAAGTCTGTATTCTAGTATCAAAATGGTAAATTATATAATGAGTTTGGAGGAAGGTTTATACTATTGACCTACATCTTGCTTTGAATTTGGTCTTAATTTAAAAATTCAATAGTAATTGGATTTATATCATTGGGTGTATTGGAATTGCTCTGTTTGGGGAAATTCTCATTGTAGGGAGAAATGCAAATACCCATCCTTTTGTCTTTTTAATTGACCTGTTTGTTTAATTTGGGCTAAGATTTTGGACTATAGCAGGCTCTGCTTCTCAAATATATATATTTAAAATTATTTATTTAGTTTGTTAAAATCCCCTCCTGTGCTTCCTTTTCTTAGTCTAAAAGGAAGGAGAAGTTAAAAGCTATGAGGAACCCTCTTAAAAATACCTTTGCAGTGTGTTTTAAAGTTATCAGTTTGTGTGTTGTGGTCATGTGATCCTTGCTTTACTGCATTAATGTTGATACACACAGTGAAATACCCTGCTGTACAGGTGTAAACAAATGTAATAGCATGTCTCTGAATATCTGACTGCTTCAGGAAAAGAAATGCCAGTAGTATGGGTTTGAGTTGCAAGCTGTATCCTGACACCAAATGCTTCAGATGCTGCTGATTATTTCTGTGAAATTGATAGTGAATTTACATGCACTTCAGAGACTCTAGAAATACATATAGTACAAATAACTTGTCTTGACTTCTCAAATCTCTAAAACACACAGGTATTTAATGATTAGCATGGTTGAAACATGGCTTGAGTCTTTGAGTTGCATTTCTCTTTTTGAGAAATTTGTAACAGTGTTGTGTGTGATCATGTGCTTCTAATGCAACAGTAGGTTTTGGAGAGCTGTTGCCATTACAAAGATAACACGAAAAATTACGGTAGTAAGAAAATGGATATGCCAGACTTCTCTCCAGAGCTGAACTTGGCATGAACTGCATATTTTCATACGACAAATTGTTGATCTCCTAATTTTTGTAATAGAAACTGATCATGTATGAATATTAATTAATTTAGTGTTCAGTACGTGGACTTTCATTTTGGTCTGTTAAACTGTTGGTATATTTAGTTTCTTTTTACTCCTGGTGAATTCTGATTGTGCAGCCAAGCAAATGAAACATGTCTTGATTTATGAGCAAGACTGGAATATCTCTGGGATCTTGAGTATATTTAGGCATCAAACCATAAGCAAGCTAAGTAACTCTTTTCAGCTGTGTTCATATTTGGCTTCGAAATAGGAATCCTTCATAATGGGATCCATCAGCACGAAATCACAGAAAATACTGTTTCCTTCAGATCAAACTTAAAAGGCCAAAAGAAACAGAGAAATAATTTTAAACTGCATATTTTGCTTTCAACATTTTCTTCCAGCCCATTTGCTTACGTGGATCCCTTGCATTGTAACATGGCCTATTTGTACCTTGAACTACTCAAAGACTCCCTCAACGAGTATGCATATGCAGCAGAACTAGCTGGCTTGAACTATGATCTCCAAAATACCATCTATGGGATGTATGTAAGTACCCAAATCAAGGAAGAGCTTAGAGCCTTAAAACGACTTCCACTCATCAACATTTTTATATTGATTTGATGGAAGGACTTTTAATAAAAAATAAAGGCTGTTAGTCCTTTTGATCTTGGTTATTAACCATCCTTTCTTTGATTTGAATTTTAAGTTGAATTTTGTTAAAAGTCTTCAACAGTCTTTCAGTTCATATTAAGCAAATATTCTTCTTTACTTTTATATCATTCATGAAATTAATTAGTTGTAAGATTTCTTCCTCCATTAAAAAAAAGGAAACCCTAATCCAAGCTTACATATTTATTGGTCAGACATCTACTAAAACTTTCTGACTGATGGGGTAAAAGACCCCTTTTCATGCTGTTAAATAAACAGTATACTTCTGCTTTCCTGTTCAAGAACTACTGATCATGAGGCTGCATATACATACTCTTCAGTCATGTTTCTTCATCCATTACCTTGTCACTGCCTGAGGTATCAAAGCATTTCTTTTGTTTTTCTTTTTGTTAGTCGCTACATTTATGCTGATCCTCTCCATTGCAACATGACATACCTGTTTATCAGGTTATTGAAGGATGATTTAAAAGAGTATACATATGCAGCACGCCTCTCAGGTTTGGTCTATGGCATTGCATCAGGAATGAATGCAATACTTGTAAGTAAGAAAGAAACGCAGGAGGAAATGAAACAGCTTGGGATTTGTTGAGCTTGGAGAAAACATTTGACTTCTGCATTTCTAAATGAGATGGTTAATGTTTTTTTTCCTTGCATATATCTCATGAATTAAAGGCAATGCAAGACTGTATTTTAATCAGTACTGAGTGACCTGTTTCAGATTGCAGTATCTTGTGAACATGTGTGTAGTGCAGCTGTTGCCTTCCGGTTCACATTTTGACTTGCTTGCATGATGATCTGGAAAGTACTGTTGCTGGTTTCTGTATAAAAAGATTAACTTTTCTGTTGAATGAATCCTCAACTTTACAGATTTTGCTATAATTCTCTAATTCTACTGTAGTGAGCTGTGGAAATGGATTGCGCATGTGTTCATTAGAATGCAATGCTGGATATTTATGGCTTTTTCTTTTGTTTTTATCATGTGTTTTATAATCTGTTACAAAGGGCTGACAATACTTGATAAATACTGATATGATGATAAATGTTTGCTTCTTACTCAGCTTCTCCTATGATATTTCACAGGAGATTTTAGTAGACTCTCTTGAAATTCTGTTCAAAGCTTTTGTTAACCACCCTTACATTCCAGAATGTGCTTTGAAATTTCTTGTAGAAGTGTTACTTTCCAAAGCATTTTAGTAGAAGAATGTACTATATATTGTCTTTACATTTTCTATATGAGAGAGTGCTGCAATTTTTTTTGTTTTATTCAGAAAATCTTAATTTCCTGGTTGCATTCACTTGACTTATTGCAAACATGGTTATCCTCAGTTTCAAAACTTGCTGATGTTTCTATGATCAGGGTTAATTCCTTTAAAAAAACGTGTATTTTTCTTCATTTTTAGTCACAGTTATTTTAAATATTGAGAACTTGTAGTATTCTTTTCTGTATTGTGAGAAGTTTTATAATTAGTAAGTGTAACTGTATTATATTGATGCTTTGAGCAAGGGCACATGCTACTCTGAAAAATCTCCCATGGCGATTGTTGAACACTTTGGGTTCCTATGCTAATTTAGGATACCAGCCTTTGTCATAAATCCATTCATGATAACTTTTTCTTCAAATTCATAGTTCAGCTATGTTTCAGCAACTACAGAACAAAAAAATTCTTCCTACTGAAAAGCAGGAAATCATCTGTATGTTGGTTTGTGTTCTAAAGTTTAGTTTTACTCCTAATTATTGAACTGCGCAAATCCAATCAAATTCCTGGTTCAAGATACCAAATTTTGAAGTTTTTCCCTGCAAAAAAAGACCTTTTAATGCCTTTTTTTGCCAGAGAAATTTTCTGTAGCTTGATGAAATCGTACAGTAATTTTTAAGTTTTATGTTATTTTTTAAATGAGCAAGTTTATTTCATTTATACTTTAAAAAATATGTATGCTCAGATCAATATATCATTACAATTGCAGAATAACTACTCTGATGTTTCAGCTCAGCAGCATCCTGGTTTTAAAGCATGCTGCTGTTTACAGCGCCCCTTTTTGTAGGTTTTTTTTTTTTTTAAAAAAGTAGTAAACAATTGCTTACTTCCACTTTAAATATTCTTTGATCAACAACATAGATATGAACCAAGAGTAAAAGTAAATTGGAGAGAGTATTTTAGAAGGTTGTGAATCTAGACTTCAGTGCTAAAGTGGGAAACCTAGATTAAAACCATTTCAATACTCCAAGACTCAACATTGTAATCATTAAGAATCTGTATTCTGAGTACAGTTTACTTACACCAACATGAAATTATTTTAATTCTGTGCATTTAGGACTCCTCTGCAAATATGCAATATTATATTTGTCAGTTAGTAACCTTTTGATGGGTAAAGGGATTTAACTTAAGAATGATTAACTGTTCAGTAATGGTGAATCTAGCATAAATACTGGGAAGTATATTGCTCATTGAATTATACAAGACTTGGTTTTATTCTTTTATCTTCCACATTTAAAGCAACTTATGCACTTTTTCCGTAGCTCTCCGTAAAAGGTTATAATGACAAGCAACATATCTTGCTCAAGAAGATCATTGAGAAAATGGCTACTTTTGAGATCGATGAAAAGCGATTTGAAATTATCAAGGAAGCGGTAAGCTACATGAGAAATGCACATTTTGGAGTAATTTAAAATTGAATGCATTGACTTGATAGGAAATCTGAGGGCTGACTATCCATGGAAATAGAGAGTGAAATTCTGCATTAGTGGGACTTCAGATGCTTTTTTCTTTTTTGTGGCTGTGAGTTCCTTGGAGTTGTGTACATAACATTCTCTGGTTAAAAATAACTGGTCCTGGAATCTTTTTTTAGCTAGTCTTTCTTATGATGTATCAAGGAAGCACAGCTTGCTTTGGTAGGAGTAGAAATCTAAGCAGGGGGATGGAGGGGCAAATCTTAACTTTATATCCTGTTTTGCAATTTGGAAAGGCTTCAGTAGGACCTAGCCATAAAAGAAGAGGGAAATGGGTGAAAGGGGAAGTGAAGTGTTGAAAAAGTTTGCAACATTTCTTTTCCCCAGATTTGTCTTGGCTCCCATGCCAAGATCCTTTGGTGCAGAGGTAACCACCTGGTTTAGTACATGTTGATTTTAGAAGTTACATCAGATGGGGAGATTGCAGTTTTCTCCCCGTGTCTGCATCAAACAGGATAAGGGAGATACCAACTTCTGCCTTCTGTTTGGAGCAGACACAAGGGTATATCCTCAGCAACCTGAGGCTCGCTGTAGGTCACTCATGTGCCCTGAAATGAGTTACTTTTTTCCTAGACGGGAAATGCTTCCAGCTTGCCAAAACTATTAGTTTGCACTTTCCGCTTTCTCTGGTAGAGGAAAAAGGTTTTGCTTATTTTGTAAAAGTGCAGCTGGACTAGAAAGGAGGTTTTTTTGCAGAAGCTCTCTGCTTCTTCTCTCATACGTCCTTTATCAATATGCAAAGAATTTTCCAGATGCTTCAGTTTCTGTCTTAATCAAGTCAGCTGAAAGAGGCAACGGGGAGAAAAATACATTTTCTATTAGCAGTATTCCCCTGCCGCTGGTCAGTCATCATAGAATGCATATTTCCTGGGTAGAGCAACTTGATCTAAATCCTTGTTTAACTGCAATAATTTAATTTCTAGACATTAATTTTATGGACAAGTTTGATTTCATGCTCATTTTGACCATCTTAATGGTTTCTGCTGAGTCCAAAGGCTCAGAAGCCCACATTATTACTAAGGTCATTTAACACAATTTTTAAACACTTCTAACAAGCAAGAGAATGTCCTCAATATCTGAATTGTATCTTTTTGATACAAAGTTGAGAGTGCAGTGTTAATATTTTATGTTTAGAACTCTATTTCTAAATTTCTAATTTGAACCTAATTATTTTGGTTTAGTACATGAGATCACTTAACAACTTCAGGGCTGAACAGCCTCACCAGCATGCAATGTATTATCTCCGACTCCTGATGACAGAAGTTGCTTGGACCAAAGATGAGTTAAAAGAAGCTCTAGATGGTAATGTTCTGCCACTTCATTGTTTTTTTTCTTATGTTACTTAACTATTGAGGGTACTTATTTTGAACTCTACTCACTATTCTAGTGAACCCCCTGCAGTGCCAGACCTGAGCTGGTGCTGGTCTTGCTGCACTTGCCCTCCAGTTTCGAAGTAGTAGAGTAGTTCATGGAAAAGGCCTCAAATGGCAAAACTTGCTGGTAAAAGTTCAGGCAAAACTTGACCAACTTTGTGGGTATATGAACCTGGATATGGTGACTCCAGTACTTAATCAACATCGGTAAAATAATTTGGCTCTAGTTGACATCTTACAGGTACATTGGAGTGTATCTGCGTGACAATTCCCAATGTGCAAACTGTTTTGTTTTTTCCATTACTGGGGAATCCTAGCTTGTGTTTCTGTAGATAATAAAGAACTGTAGCTAATAAAGAAAAAAAATGTACTTTCTGTAGATAATGACAACAATAATAAAGAATAAAGAACATTGTAGCACTAAACAAAGAATAAGCGCCTCAGTATATCTGAAGGAAGAAGAAATTTCAAATTAAGAGATTTAATTGATTTTTCAAGTCCAGATGGAGTGGGATTCTGAGCAACTAGCCTAGTGGAAGGTGTCCCTGCCTATGGCAGAGGTGTTGGAACTAGACCATCTTTAAGGTCCCTTTCAAGTCAAGCCATTCTGTAGTGATTCTATCTTTGTAGTAAGAGCTGAAGAACTTTTCCCTACCTGCATTTTACTGTGTTGTATTAAAAAGGCTGTTCCTGGGACAGTTTGTAAAATGTCTTGTAATATCTTGGAATACACCAAGACATTCTTTTTAAGAAGAATACCTGGCTTTTGTATTTATTTGAGGGTTTTGAACACATATCCATGAACACCCCATCCATTCAACTATCCTTCTCTTACTCCGTTGATTCTGTGTGTTAAACTATACTTTGCAGTACATATGAAAACTGCTTTGCAAAGACAGGCTGGATAGAATGTGTGTGTATGTGTTGTGAATGTATCCTCTAGGATATATTGCCAAAATATTTTTCTTGTGTATCGTTTGTTTCAAAGTTAATATCAAAACACTATATTTGACTTGAGGTTCTTTTTTTTAGTCTGGATGGTAAATGCACAGTGTGTTTCTTGAGCATTATAAACGACATGCTGCTTGTTTAGTTAATAACTAAGGCTTTTCTTTGGAACACCACCTGAATGATTGCAACTGTTTTCTCTGGAGAATGAGTGTTTGTTCAGCATGATTGGAAAGGCATCTTTTTTTTGCCTTTTTTTTTTGAATCTGGGTCAAGACAGCATGTGAATGCTAAGTGAAATAAAGTATATGATGAGTGCTGCTATTTAGACCTGGAAGCATTCCAATGTTGCATTTTTAAGGAGAGACTTGCTTCTTCATAATGACAAATTTCTCCTACTCTGAGAAATGCTCTGTATCTAATGATGACTTAGGCTTAGGTCCTTCATAATTTAAAAATGCATTTGAGTGATTTAACTGTCTAAATATCTATTGTAGATGTCACCCTTCCCCGTCTCAAGGCCTTCATAGCACAGCTGTTGTCACGGTTACACATCGAAGCTCTTCTCCATGGCAATATTACAAAACAGGTTGGTGTGATACTTTCTTAATACAACAATTTTTATTTAAAAGCAGCATAAAAATGGAACACTAGTTCAATCTTTGCAGATCTTAAAGCAGTTTTGCCAAATGTGATTTCATAGTTTAACTTTGTACTTTTTTATCTTTATGGGAGTATGAGAGTGTAATTTTTTCCACTTTAGATTTATTAGGGTAAGTGCTGCCTCTATATTGCTTTTGGAAATTTAATAAAAACAACTTAGGATCTAAGTATTTGAAAGTCTGTTGCATGTCATTACTGTGATCAAGCTGCAAAATGAATGATGTGCTGCAGATCTTGCTTTTTTCCATTGAAAACTTTGAGAATAACTAGCAAAGATTTAAGAATCCAGTATCCTTCCAAATTAAGTAGTTTGCACATAGCTATACAGGAATGGTGGACCATAAAAAAGCCAAGCGTCAGCTCTCAGGGGAGTAAAACTCAGAAAACATTTGCTTTGTCTTCCACTAAGATAGTAACAGTTTGTAATTGCATACGAAATCTTAAGAAATACTTGAATATACATACCAATACAAAATGTAGTACTTTTCTTGTATGTTTTTGCATTATTTTTTCATAAAGCTTGTTTACAGTATTCTATGTTAGAACAGCTCTGGGATAGTTTACTAGCAGGAGCTGTTACAAACAGTGCTAGTGACTGTTGAATGTATGGAGAAGAAAATTAACTAGTAAGGAAGGAAAAAATAAGATAGGAAGGAGCTAATAGCATGGAAAATGCTAATAGCATTTTCGCTATTTATATATTTTTTAATTATTACTGTAATCCATCAAATAAAAGAAAATATTTGGACAATGAATCTTAACACCACCAACACATCAATGAAATGCATTCTTGACTTTAAACATTTGTTTTCTGAAAATTTTCATCTACTGAAAGGCCATTTGCTTTGCAAACATACATTTAAGATATTTCATTTTCAAACTTGGAAAAATGACCACATCAAGTGGTGGAGGGAAAGTAGGGGAAAAAAAAAAGGCAGCCCATTGAGCTTTAATTACAGAAGCACTGAGCACTGGGGAGAAGTAGAAGTAGTTAAACATGTAGACAATTTAAACATAAAGAAGACATAAAAAAACTCATGCCCCCCACACTCCCACTTTCTCTCATCTACTTAACTTCTGCTGTATTTGTATTAAATTACAATAGCTCTACTTTCTATTCCTGATTTTTTTTTCTTTTCTCTCACAGCACCATCAATAATTGGAAAGTCTTATCCTGCTGTTAAATACAAAATAACTAATGATTGTTAGAAATCCTCTTACGTTTTCTTTCCCAGGCTGCGCTAGGAATTATGCAGATGGTTGAGGACACTCTCATTGAGCATGCTCATACAAAGCCACTCCTTCCCAGTCAGCTAGTGAGATATAGAGAAGTGCAACTTCCTGACAGTAAGTTAAATGATTTATTTATGATATTTAAGGCACATTAAATTGAGGTTCTCTTTGCTAACAACATTTTAAAATGCATGTTACTGTGTTGCTAGGAGTGTGTTTTGAAGTCAAACTTACTTCAAGTTATTTTAAACTTCAGAAATATAGTTAGGGTGTGGTTTTGCTAATAAAATTATGTACTAATACATGATCTTTCTAGGCTACTTGACAATTAATTTGATTTCATTTTTAATTTGTGTATGTAAATTGAACTTCTTGGGATGACTTGGATGATCTTTTAGGTGACTGCCAACCTAAAGCCCTTCTATGATCATATGATTCTGCAGTTCAGTTCTAGGTCACTTGTTATAGTTTATGGAAATAAGAGCCCTGTCCTACTCTGTCTTACACATAGTATATACATTTGGAGAGCACCATTCTTTGAGCATTTCTGAGTATTAACTGACCATTAAGTTAAGAATTGCACATAATGACTCTTTAAAAAAACAAAAAAGTTCTTACAGAAATAACTTTTTCTTACATAAATTGTTTTGGTCTTGTAGTGCTTGTATGCTTTGACTTCCATGGTGAAAAAAGTGTTTTTTATAAGAAAGGAGGTTCAAGGTATTGCTGGGAGTGATGACGTATGTAGCTATACAGACAAGATAAATTACCCATAGCTGATCGTCTGTGGAACCTATCATATATAAAAGAAGTTGTTGGTATTAAAGGCTGAATTATTCTTAGTGTTCATAATGGTTTCTGGCAGTGTCTTTAGAAGCTGTTTACACAGTAGAGGCAATGCAGAATTTCACTGCAGTTCCCAAAATATTTCCTTGAAGAGAAGCAGCCAGTTTCAATTTACTTGCTGGTATTTCCAAGTGGCGACATTTTGATGTTAAAATAATACAGTCTTTTCTTGTGTCATGAAAAGTATGCTCTTACTGGAAATTCTGCTTTAACAGTCCTAAACCGTTTATTGTAATTCCATTGAATAAACGTTAGACCAGTATCTTTTTAATTGTGGACAATAAGAACGTACAACTTCATGAACTTCAATGTTTTAACTTTGTCTTTTAGGAGGTTGGTTTGTATATCAACAGAGAAATGAAGTTCATAACAACTGTGGCATTGAAATATATTACCAGACAGACATGCAGAGCACTTCTGAGAATATGTTTTTGGAGCTCTTTTGCCAGATTATCTCGGAGCCGTGCTTCAATACTCTGCGCACCCAGGAGCAGTTAGGTGAGTTCTCCGGAGTGCTCGTGCGTCTGTGTACACACGAGCTGTCACAGTCACGCGCTCACACGAGACCTGAGGAGGTGTTCTCTCTCTGCTTAGTGAATGCCATTTAAAGGGCACTTGGTAGATGTAAATCATCTTAACTGCTGGTGACTCAAAGAAGTTTTACTGTGCACAGAGTCTAAAATAAGAACAAGCAGCCATGATTTTTAAGATGTCTGAAATATCTGAAATCAGCTCCAACTAAAAAAAGTGTGATCACTGTACAGAAAACTTCATATTAGAATCTACGAAGAGGAGACTGGATCAGTTCCCTAAATTTCTAGATCTTCTTAAAGAACCAGTAGTAGTTTGATCTTTTCTGCTTGAGATCCTACTTCTAGGTGCACTTCATGATTCATAGAATCACAGAATCATTTATGTTGGAAAAGACCTCTAAGATCACTGAGCCCAAATGTTAAATTATAGGCCCTATTTTAGGAATACTGCTGTGTGGGTAATGGTAAGCTACCATGTTGGTGAAGACCTAAATATATTTCAGGCTTTTTAAGACTGTAGCTGTTCACCAGTAAGTACAAATAATTGTTACCTGAACCAGCAAGTCTGAGAACTGGTGAGGTACTCCAAACAGAGTAAGGAGGAGAGACAGAGACTTTGCTTGACAGCTCACGTGGTTGAAATACTGGTGAGGAGGAGTACAGGTTTCCCAAAGATGAGAAGCAGACAAATATTTCCGTGTGATGACTGCCAGGCATGTCAGGCAGATTAGGCTTTATGTGAGCAACTAGCAGAACCAGCCATACAATATTCATCATAGGATTTTCAAGTATCTACATACCTGCTGAAAATAGGGTAGAACCCAAGTTATTTAACAGGTTTTTGAAATGTGCTGGTGGCAGGTTTTGTACAGAAGTTGGAAGTAACAGCTGAAGAGAAAGGAGGGAACTGAGGAAAAACTGTTTTAGTCCAGCACTTCATAATTGCCAAATAATAGATCTCATGAGACTTAGGAGGGGAGAGTGTAGAAATACCATCAAAATCCAGTAAACTTCATGGAGTTGTTAGTAAGATTTCTGAAAAAGCTTAGGGAAAAAGAAGTTCAGGAATTAGCAGTTTGCTAAACAGTAGAATTAGTAACAAGAATTCTTTTAATAAACACTTAAGCGGTATGAGAAAGTGGAGGGGAAGAGTTGGCAATGATGGAAAAAAATCAAAGCATTCAAATCATTAAAATCAAAATGTTCGAATCATCAGAAAATTCAGGATGGCTTAGTTAGTTTTCACTAAAAATGTCAACTGTGGCCAGATGACTTCCAAAATAAACACTGGTGATCAAAGTCCATGTCTTACCTTTGAACAGGAAAATAAGAGATTAATCAGATTAAATTAAAAGCTTTAAAAAAGTTTAAAGTGTGATGAACTCTGCATTCTATTCCAAAGAACGAAATCAGGAAATCCCGGAATTAGAAGTCTTATAACGGAAAATTTGTGGATGATAGATGGGGTATTGGAAAGATAAACACAGCTAAATGCTACATGTTTCCATTAAAAAAAAAAAGCAAAGAGAAAAAGGAGAGAAATTATAGATCAGTCAGTTTAATTCTAATTCCAGGAAAATACGGAATAAATTTTCAAGCTAGTTTTAAATTCATAGAAGGTAACTGAGACACTGTTACTGAAGTACCTGGATGGAAGTGCTACACATTTGGGTACAGGACTACAGAAGGTCATGACTGGAGGAGAATAGTTCATCTGGAAAATGGTGTTCTACAGAGCTCTACTGTGATCCAGTGTTACATGGTATATTCATCAAAATTCTAGATGATAGAAGAGTGAGGATACTCACTGAATCTTCAGATAATACTAATTTGGGAGAGGCTGCAAGTGTGTGGGAAGATAGTTAGAATTTAAAATTAGTTTGACATTTTGGAAACATGACTTGAATGAAGATAAGATGCAATTTGTTAGGAACAGTTTGGCAGGAACAACGAATGGCACAGATACAAGCTAGGAAGCAACTGGCTAGGTAGCAATTTTGTATGAAACTCTGCCGGGTACAGTGGATCAAAAGTAGGATGTAAATCAGCAGTGTCATGCTGCTGTGTAAAATGCTGGGATATATAAATGGAAGCGTTCAAGATGCACTTCCAGTAATACTCCTAAATTGTTCAGATAAAAACTGAAATACTGTAACCAGTTTTGACATGAGCATCAGGAAACTATAAGAAAACTATATAACAACATTTAAAAGAATGAAATGTGATAGATTTGTAGTTAAAAGGGGTGGAGAAAGACTGAAGAAAGGATTAGTTGTTCAGATTAGCAAATCCTGCAACAAAAAGGAAGGGAATAATACTTTTTATCTAACTGATAAAATGGGAAGTAGTGGTCTTACACTGCAGCAAAGAGAATTCAGGTTAGATGTTATGAAAAAGTAGTAAGTTTCTAATGTTGAGTCTAATGAAGCAGTAGAGTACAGCTTCATTTCTGGTAACCTGATCCTGATGATAGAATTGCATTTGTGCTGTCTTAGTCTGCCTCATCTCCTCCTTGCCCTTCCCCTGAACTGATATTGACCTCAGTGAAATAAAGATGTTCTAGAAAAAATACAGTGACACGTTTTGAAAACCTGCATTATTTTATTTATAATACAGAATTAAGTTAGCATAGCATTGCATTTTTGTCAAACATGCCATGTTTGGCAAATTCAGTGCTGTGACAAGGGATTTCTTTTAATTTGTGGCTGTTCTTGCTTTGCCAAGGTTACATTGTGTTCAGTGGCCCACGTCGGGCAAATGGCATCCAAGGACTGCGATTTATTATCCAATCTGAAAAGCCGCCACACTATTTAGAGAGCAGAGTTGAAGCGTTCTTAAAAACTATGGAGAAATGCATAGAAGACATGACAGAAGAGGCCTTCCAAAAACACATCCAAGCTTTAGCAATTCGTCGTCTAGACAAACCAAAGAAGCTGTCTGCAGAATGTGCTAAATACTGGGGAGAAATCATTTCCCAGCAGTATAACTTTGACAGAGGTAAGACAAATGGTAATTCCTTTAAAACTGAATGCTCTCGTTTGGCTACATTTGTGACTGTTGAGGGTCATATTCATTTGGTAACAACTTACTTTTACATAGCTATACATAATTTACTATCTATTTCTCTGAGATGCATTCAGATACACACTGACATTCCTGGCAGTACACACATTCATATGAACCCTATTTCTCTTGCCATTGTGCAGTTGTTCTGAGGGAGTGCTGGCAGAGGCAACAGCAGATATCTTAACTAACATGCAGTCTGTCTCAGCTTAGAGTGGATTTTAAGAAACACTTTTTTTTTTTTTTAATATGTTGCTTTGAAGGTTTGTAGGAGACCAAATGAGATCCAGCTGATTTCAGTATTATTACTGAAAATGGGCTGACAGTTATTTACTGTGTGGTCTGACATAATATTTAAGTTGTATTTTTTTAAATACTTTTCAAAAGTGTTTTAAGCTTTTTTAAAAAAATACTAAGATATGTTAGTAATACAGTTAGATATATTAGCAATACATTAGTTGGATACATTAGTAATACAGTCTCTAACATTAAAAAAAAAGGTCCGTTTAGGTACAGATCAGCTTTTCCTGACATTTTCATGTCTTGACTCTTATTCACAGCTGTAATTTTCTGTCTTCATGCATAATATGCTTCTTCCATAAAACTCATTCTGTATTCTGTGACTTCTCTTCTGCTTTATGTGCACTGTATTGGCTTTCCGTGATAGCAAATACAGTCTTTTTCTTCATGATGACTCACTGAGCTGTTTAATAATGAAGAGTTTTGACTTGTCGTCTAGCTTGGTCTGGAGAGAATGAGAGCTACTGACAAGGTTTCATGCCTGAGCATAAGAAGTGGCATGGAAGCTTATCACTTCAAGTACTTTTTTTTGTGTCTAATGAAATAGTCTGATTTTTCTCTGCCTTAAGTGTTTCTGTTTATACCATAGTTGGATCAGTATTATCTCTGGAATTTCTTACTGCGAAGTGTAGCCGTATTTTTCATATCTCAGTCCCACATATTATTTCCCTTGACTTTTATACCTTTAATTCCCCTCTCCCCACTAGTAATTTTATATCATTAATGATTGCAATATTACTAGAATTGTCAACATCAGAAATTCATATTCCAGCCTTAAGAAGTGGAAGGATTTTTTACATTTTTACATTTTTATTATTACTACTTTTACTTTTTTCTCCCAAATCTTACCTAGTTTTCCAAACTGTCTTGTTGATTTTTTTTATTTCCTCCATATAGAACTTCATATTACTTACAGCCTGCCTGACAGACTTGTAAGCTGCCTGTTCTCTTGCATGTGTTTCTTCCTTGATCTTCTTGCTAATTGTAAGAAAAGCAAGCACGCCTACAACAAGAAACCTTTCTGCTTAAGCAGCAATGATATTAAGTGGTTAGTCCATGACAGTTTAATTAATGTGAAGGAATGTAGCAACTGAGACACATTGTCCACAGGTGTCTTAAAGGTGTGACTACTTCTTACGGGGTATGTAGGCACCGTTCCTTAACATTCCTTTTAAAGTATGTCCTCCCATCCTGTTTCCTAACTGTGAATAAAAGCCATCTATAACCAGTCTGCATTAGAAATGTGTAACTGATTGGAAGATAATACACAAGAGAAGGCATATCTATTTTAGCTACTGAATATCCTGGAGTGCAATCAGTATTCTTCAAACATGCATTTTTTAGCAAGTCCAATCAAATAGACTTCTTGAAGTATAATTTTCTGCCAGGGTTCTACTGACACTTTTAGTGAAGCAAGTATTGACTTGAAAGATAACAATGAAAAGCTTATCATTTGCAGTCAATTACAGCATCTGAATTTGAAAGAACTATACTTCGTACAAGCAGTGTGCTAATAACCAGCTGTGATCTGCAGACTCACTCTAATTTGTACTATTGTTGTGCAGATAACATTGAAGTGGCTTATCTAAAGACCCTGACCAAGGATGACATTATACAGTTCTACAAGGTAAGGTGGTCATGCAGCTAAAATGTTACTTAGAATGAGATGGAGGTACAACTGAATCTTTGTGCATGCTATGAAGGGGTATACTGACACTTGTTTCAGGTAGATGATAAAATTGATGCAGGTATCTTTTATTTCCTGAGTATTACTTAATTTTACAGCTTAATACCAACTGTAGAAATTGTACAGAATGATAGGTTTTTGTTGTGGTTTTTTTCTTGCCAGCTTTAATTCTTCTTGTTTCATTTATCATTTCTTTATGGATATAAAATGTGCTGCTCTATGACCAAGCCTGGCCAAAATGGCACATTTGTTCTTTTATCTTTTGCTTCAACCAGTCAGTGTTTCAGCTTATTTTATGGGCATGAATTGTGAATGAAACAGATATTTTTAAAGCTTTGTTCACTGTAAATCAGTGGGGTATTTTCTTCCTCTAATGGTTAGGCAGAGCAAAGGAACAGCATAATGATACAGTAGTAATTGTACATTTTAACTCAGATGGATATCTAATATAAGTGATCGAAATGTGTCCCTGTCCTGTCCCTGTCACCCCCCACCAGTATAAAAAAAAATTGGGCGTCATTCTTTCTGTTTTGTAATGTAATAGACGATGGTATTTCACTATATTGCAAATTGCTCACGGAGTTTTATTACTTATGGAGCAGCTGGTAGCTCGGGGAGTTCTTTGGAACATAAGATTGACTTAATGTCTTCGGAATTTATTATTGCATGGAAAAATTTCTGCCCATGAAGAAGCATGGGCATGTGTGTGTCTGTGTTCTTTTTTCCTCTCTTGGGCAGAGGCGGTTGTTTACTTTTAATTTTTTTTTAATAGTGTGATAGCATGAGTGAAGATATGCAGCAAATGCAAAGTTAGTAAATGGAATTTCATTTCCCAGATTTCAAACCTGTTGTTTAATAAATGATAACTTGAATGAGTATTCATATACTGGATTTGTAGGAATCTATACTATTTCACTTACACCAATGCTCAATACATGATTATCCAGCATTCCAGAGCAGAAATAACAGGCTAGATTGGTGAGCTAGTCTAGTTGAATTTAATGATTGTGTTCAGGGTGATGTGCTTCCAGAAGGCTGCTGGGGATTGAAAATTCTGCAGAGATTTTAGGTTGCATTCCTGATACTGTGACAGTTCATGGCTGAATTTCTGTTGCTTAGAGTTTTTCTGAGTTCCAAGCAGTACATGAATGGCTTAACTCGATTGTAAAATAATGCAAGAGTACTATGTGGATGACTTTTAATAATTTTGAGGGCATATCTCAAAATTCATCTCTCATTTTAAGGCTTAAATTAAAATTTAAATGCTCTTGTTCTTTTTACTATTTTATAATGTCTAAGGGATACTTTCTACGCCTGAAGGACTTGATGTTTTTACTGTAGGTGCTGTTGGCAATAGATGCTCCCAGAAGACACAAGGTATCAGTACATGTCCTTGCAAGGGAAATGGATTCCTGTAAGTATTGTGCTGAATGTAGTATTTAATCAATTCCTGTTCCAGCAAGTCACAGTTACAGATAGCCATGTTATATCATACAAATGCACTGTAAGAAAAACTCAGCTTTGGAGATGACATACCTTTCAGAGGAAGAACATGGGGGTTTTTCTGGGTTTACTTTACACGGGTACTTAAAATTTTTTGTTGATTTTTTCCGACAAGTTTTTCAGCCATTCTGAAGTATATTGATAATAAAACAATATATCCTAAAATAGCACTTCTGTTTTCAACAAGATATTTTAAAACAAACGTAAAACTTTGTAATAGCCCTATGGGGGAAAAAAAACCCCAAACAACTCAAAATTAGAATTTGCAGTTATCAATCCAGTGTGGGGTTTTTTTTTGCCTGCAAGCATTGAAAATCCCCAGTAGTATTCAAGTACCCTCAGACAAAACCCCAAACCTTTGGGAATGTCAAATATTTTATTTAAACTTAAGAAGGTCAATTTTTATTTAGGTTATATTTTGAGGTAATATAGATCAGTTGTGCATTCTAACTGTATTGTTCCATTTTAGAATGCAAGAAGGAAAAGGCTTAAAGTGTTTCTGGTTAATATGAAGGAGGAACAAATCTTTCACCATTTTGTACTGGACTTAAATTCCAACATGCATTTGTTTGCAAAATTAAAAATATTAAAGACTAGTCCGTAGTACACAGAGAAGCAGATACTGCCTGCATGTCATGAAACTCTTCTGCCTCTGAAGGATCAACATTTATGGTAGTGTCAGAATTGTAGCTTTGCAGCCAAGTAAGGAAGACTTGCTTCAAAGCATCTTTCCAGTTTTCATGTCAAGTAATTGCTAAACAGAAATAGTTCTAAAACTTTTCCAATCTAGAAAAAAACTTTTTAAAGTGTATTAACTGTGTTGCGAGATTGGTTATTATTTGCTTGGAATGGTATCATCCCGAGGCAAGGGTGAGCTTGTGAGACAACCTAACAAGTGGTTACTTACAGAAATTATAATGTTGTAAAGCAACTCCCCAGTTCTAATCTTTTAATCTGGCATTTGGCCTCTCTTATGCCATGAAAAAAATTGAGATTAGAAATGCAAAAAGGAGTAATTGGAGTAGGACATACATGGAGAGAGGCAGGGAATACTTGGGGTTGCTGTCCAGATTTTTGGTACCTGGAGTAACCTCTACACTTCTGTAGGCATGTCCTTATCAAATGATGTACTGTTCTTGCACTGCTCTTATATGTACCACCGGCATTTGCTACTGTTCTCGTAATTTGTACTGAGAAGCAGTTTCAACTATTCACTGATCAACAGATCAGCAGTTTTTATTTCTACATTCTCTTTATGTGCAAGTAAAATGAATGAAAGCCACTGCCTCAGCTCATGTTTTCAAATAAAATAATGGACAGCCATGGAATATAAAGGCAAAATGTTTAGAAAACCTTATTTAGTGATACTTTAAAATTAAAAACCTGTGCTTTATTTAGATGCCTGTCTTACATGATGAAACAATTAATTATGTAAAAGATACTAAGTAAATTATGGTCCCAAATTAATTTTGCTGCTGTTAAATAGGCCCTGTTGTTGGAGAATTTCCATGCCAAAATGATGTGAACCTGGCACCAGCACCACCACTACCACAGGTAAAAAGAAACAACACACAAAAAAATCCTAGTCTGCATTCTTAATCTAGAGGTTTAGTATCATTAAATACGAGTTTATTGGGAGAAACAGACTTGTGGAAATTCCTGCTGTCATGGGGCTGATGTTTTAGCTCTTTTCTACATGCATTTTTGTCCTCACTAACAACAGGGATTTTTCCTGGTTTTTCCTTTTATCAATTTGTCCAGTTACCTCTGTTCCTTTTAGCCCTCTGAAATGAAAGCTAATACTAGTAGTAAACTGCACTGAGTATCTGCACTATGGAGTAAATACAGATGATAAGTGTCTGAAAATACTGATCGTATATGATCAAATAAATCAGGTGTTGAGAGAGATGCCTATGCATCGACAAATTTATCGTCTTTGTTTAAAAAACCCAAACAACCCACCAACCCCAAAGCAACAACAAAACCAACTCCTTGATCATTATCTTAAAGTCTAAAATATTAATGCACATTCCTGTGAATGCGTAACTTGTAGAGGAAACAATTTGGCAAATTCTGTTCATACAAGTATTACATATTTCACTGTGGTTAGATAGGACAGCACTGGGCCTTTACTGGACCTTCAGTGAATTTTCTTGAAGGATGGCAGTGTTTGTCCCAATAGGTGATTAACTTTTCACAGTGTGCTAGATCTGTGTTCTTCATCAGACATTACAGGTGAAATAATTGCCATGGGTAGAAATTTCTGTATGTATGGTGTGGGGATATATTAGCCATTATGACTGAAATACTAGAAACTTACTTTGTTAGTACATCTAAAAATAATAGTGCATAGAATAGCTATTGTGGTTATGATCTTACTCTGATGTTCAAAGGACAGGTCGGGTGCTCTGAAGTAGAACTTGTAAATGAAAATATCAGCTCTGCATTTATTTGAGATCCTGACATTATTAGCAGTGCAGTTACTGCATTATAGGTGTTTGAAGTGACATAAATATGAAACTGATTATTTCATAAGACATTGTATTTTGGAGGGTCCTGTAATAATGAAGTATGAATCACTAATATTGTAGAAAAGAGCAAGACAGGTATATTTATATGTAGCTGGAGCAACAGCTACATATAGTAGCTGTTGCTTGTAGCAATACACGTTGCATTGTAGCAACAGCTTAAAATGAAAAGCAAGGAATTTGTCACTTTTCTGGTTGAAGATACTGAGCAGACTTTTTCTTGCATGCACTTCTTTGCAGCCAAGTGTGATTGAAAATATGACAGAATTCAAGCGCAGTCTGCCGCTCTTCCCACTCGTGAAACCACATATCAATTTCATGGCTGCAAAACTGTGAAGAACTCCAGTGGATGAAGAAATGCACATGATGAGTACTGACATGGTTTCAGGGGACTTAGTGATGAACAAAATTATTAAAGATCATTGGGATAAATGGTTCTGTTCATTATGAAAGTCCTGAATTCCTTCTTGGTTCATTTGACATTATCTGTGTGTTAGGGATAGAGAGTATATAAAAATCAGTTGTGGTCATGTGTCATTTATATTACAGATAACCTGTTAAAAACAAAAATCAACTGAAACAATAATAATAAAAAACTTGTAGATGCAGTATATTTTTGAATAACATATCCCTTCAGATTTTCATTTTGATGAAATAACCCTCCAGAGCAAACAAAGTTGCTTGAAATGTGCTTGTTACTCCTGAAAAACACTGTTTAGTATCCCAGTAATTATCTTACTGGGAGTTGGAGGGAGTGAGATAAGTAAGTCCTTTTTGGGATGGGGTCAACAATTTTTCTTAAAAATAGAGACTTTCACATTTTTTTGAAGTGACATGTTGAATGATACTTTTTAAATTGCTCCTTAATGCAACCAACATATTTTTTATTTAAGTTTTATGAAGACCAGTGGGACTGAAAAAAAGGAAATTTGACAACACAGTAATAGGTGAGAGAATTGTCTTAATGAGAATAATTGAAGATAAGGGCATGATTTTAATATTTCTATATGAATTTGGGGACATTTTATATTAAAACTAGTAAAATGCTGGAAACACTTTATTAGTGCATCTTATTTTTGTTACCAAAAGTGTTGTCTCAGTCTCTTGATACTGTCAACATCCCATTCGGTTTTTCAGCGCTACTGTGAACTGTCCGTTTGGTATATCAAATACTTTATTTGGTGTCATTTTTTGTTCTCAGTTGCATATGCACTGACGGAGAACACAGTCCGTTTTGCCTCACCTGTTATGTTTGGTCTCAGTCCAGCAAAGCACTCACTAGTGCAAATAACTTCAAACACACACTAGTTCTTTACTCAAGAACAGGCGCATGACAGATAGGGGCTCTCTAATGAATCAGATACGTCATTATTTTGATACATGTGTGGGTCTTTCTTGTCCTTCAGGAAGGTGTTTGGGACAGTGCAGTGCTGGGGTAGCAGTGCTACAGCACAGCCTGTGCTTCAGGTTGCATCACAAAGGGTGAGCTGCTTGGTAGAAGACTCTGCAGAACTCAGAAGGATCAAAAACTATGCTGAAATAATGTTTATATATATAGATATAGATATATCTATTCCATAATGTAGTAAAATGATAAAACAGTATATGGTGTCTCATCTTCACCGACTGTGCTGACCTGCAGAGTGGTCTTGTGCTTGGGACAGCACCCAAACAGGAAAAGGCAAGGAGCTTTAAATTCTGCCTCTGTAATACATAAAAGAGATGGCACTTATTCAGACAGGAGAGAGTATGTAAAGCACTGATGATATAAAATCAGCTCATCAGAGGTGTTAGTGAGAATTTGCTTACTAAAAGAGCCTGAAAATAATGCCTTGATGTGAAAGGCATGTGTGTCAAACATCAGAATCCTGGTATAGTCAATAGGGCTGTTCTGTGATTGAATCAATGTTTGTTCTTACATTGGCTCTGGGGCCAAATTAAATGAATGCTTGACAGGGCAAGGGTCTTAAGTTGGGTTTATTTTGACAGTTTCTTCCAACTGAATAAATATGGTGCATTTAAAATTTGTTTTAAAGATGAAACAGTACATGTTTCAATATCTTTTTAATAAATTTGATGAGAGTTTGTGATGTAACCTGTTGCCAGGGAAGGCCACTAGCATTTTTTTTAGCGTAATGAGGAGAAAAAGAAATAAATAGTCTGAACAAAACCAGTCAAGATGTCTCTGTTCCTATTTCTCATGAATGCTTCACATGAGGCATTTTGCCCTCTTGCATTTCACTTTTGTTTATAGTTTTCCTTTAGTAAAAGTATTTGTATTATATATAGTAAAAGTTTTGACAACATATTATAAAAATATTTTTTTGGGATTTAGTATTTAAACATACCACTCTTATGGTGAATACAATGCAATGGCTCCTATTGTGTGTAAAAATAAATATATATATATATATTCATGGAAGTACTATCAACTCTAACAGATTATATAAATAAATTGGAATAGCAGTGTATCTAACACAAGCTCAAAAATCATGTTTTCCAGAGGAAAAAATGTATAACTTCAAAGTTCTGTGACTGGATGTGGAAATCCATGTAGTTTTCCAACAACTCTTAATTGCTTTTAAGTGTTCTCCAGCATTTTACAGTTTCTGAGTTTGATATAGCAGTAAATTTTGATAAACTCAGGCATACTAATGGGTTCATTTTAATGGACCCAAAGCTGCAGTGTCTACAAGCAATAAAGAACTACCTAGAATACACTGTAATTCAATTTTAGTGCTTGTTAATTAGTTTATGTAAGAAACCATAAATTATTACATAACTGTAATTTTTGCAAGTGCTATTTTAAGCAGTTGATGTGGAATTGGGTGCATGTGACACAGCCAGTATGACAGAGTGCTAGAGTTATTCTGTTTACAATAAACAATCTGAATTTAATGTTTGGAGTTCTTAATTTGTTTTATTTTAATTTTTGCATACTGGTAATGTTACATCTATCAGTCTGTGCATGTTTTTTATTAGACGTTAAAGGTGATTTTCTGCTATCCAGTTGGACTAGTTAGGCCAAATAGCATTGCTGCAGAAGTGCTCCCAGGCACTTCTAGGGAAGTTTCAGAGGACTTCCCCATGTGGCATCCCACACCTCTTAGGTAGATCCACCTCTGTTGCCCTCTAAGTGTATGAAAACTTAGTAATATAAAGGGAGAAATATTTGCACAAGACAGAATTCTAATTATCAAATCTGAAACTGTAAATTTAGGGCATGGCTGCAGCCAGAGTGAATCTTGCCTAGTGCAGCTTTACAGTGTTGCTTCTGAGAAATTACTTTCCCTGGTCATTTTCTTTGTTCTACACACACCAGAAGACTACGTTTCAAAAGGTTAGCAGTGTGTGATTGTTAAAGTAGTAAACTATGTCAATTTTGACAGCATAAAGATATAAGTCAGCAGGCCCTCCTGCTCCTCTGAGTGGGGCTCCTTGAAATTAAATACGACAGCAGCGTTAAAAGAGACAGGTCTTGTCCTTGGCATTGGGAAGAGTGGCTGGTACTCTCAAGGGAGAAAGAAAATGCCAACAGCCGACCTGGAAAATTGTTTGTCCCCAACATCAGAGCTTTCTCCACTCCCAGTAGTTAGGGTTTACTTGACTCACTGACTTTACTGTCCTGCAAAAACATCAAGTAATCCAAATCTACTTTAACTATTAGCCATAAAAAAATGCTTGAACTTTTTCAAATTATTTAAGTGCTTGGATGTGAGCAGCCCTTATTGATAATGTGTTCCACAGTGTAATCATAGCATCTGGAGAAAGCATTACACACTTTTTTATTATTTATTATTATCTAGCTCTTGTTTAAAACAGGATCAGCAGAATTTTACTTTACCTTTTCTCTCCTACTTAACTGGTTAGTATGCTTTTACTGTAGGTCTGCTGTAAAGTGAAAAATAATTATCTTCTACATTTTCATACATTTTCCCCATGTTTTTTGAGTATGTGACCATTGATCTGACATGGTTTCCACATGTGACACCTGGAGCCTTCACTTGAGCTCATACCTAATATGGTATTCAAATCCAGCTCTGAAATACTAGGTTTGCAAGTCAGTTTTTAATATTGTTGGTAATACAAGGCACCTCTGGGTATTTTAAAGGCAGAAGAGATCAGAAAGTCAGGCCCCTTTTGTACCTTGTAATTTTAAAAGAAGCCTGGCCTATGTAGATTCTGCTGAAAGGCTTTTATTTGAAAAAATTTATATTGACCATTCAAAGTTACAGTATGTGCTGTGGATGGAATATAATGGTAATAGTGGGTGAAATTTGAATTGCAGCTCAAGGGAACAAAGTGCATAAGGCCAAAGGCCCAGCAGAATGTCACAATTAAATCCATTTATTTGAACTCAAGCATCTAAACAGAATTTAAGATTGAAAATACTTACGGCTTTCTAAATCAACATTTCTAAGCCCAAGTACAGCATTAAAGGATGTAGACACTACACTGATGAGCATTTGCCACTGTTAGTTTTTAAGACTCTGTAGTTAGTGTTGCAGTGCAAAATACCCAATTAAATTCCTTGACTGTGCAATGGATGAGGGAAGATACACAGCTCCAAGTGCAAGGAAATGACCAGGCTTAGCCAGTGGGAAACTCCAGTGAGAGGCATCCAAGTTTAAGTCTCACATCTTTCTGAGGATTTGCCACACTTTACTGGGTGTTAGATGTGTTTCCTTCTGTGTCAGATTTCTGTTACAGATTTTCACTGTCTGCTCAGCTTCCTTTTCAAAAAGGGAAGCAAGGAATTGTGGTATTTGTCCAGTGACTACCAAAGGTATGTAAAATTCCACTGGAACAGCAGCTGAAACTCAGGACCATTTCCTGAGTTTCCTTTTCCTCAGAGGACCTCCTCTCCAGCCATACACAGAACTGGGTGTCCTGTGGTGTGTGTGGACACACACACCTGCTCTTGTGGGGAACACTTACAAAATCAGTACAGGTTCCACAGAAGGGAATGAGGAGGTCCTCAGCCTTTGTTAGTAATCTGGAAAGTGGAAAGAACAGGCTAGGGAAGATTCTAATAGAAAATGGAAATGAGGTTGATGTTTTGGTAACTTCAACTAACCACTGTGTTGTGGCATAGAAAAGCATATTTTTATATGGAGTCTGTTGTAAAGGATGGACTCATGTGATAGGAGAGAGAGAAGAGCTATTTGTGAATTCCAGGCAGATGTAGGAGACCAGTACTAATGCGTTTTACATGGTTAAGGCTGAGTCACTTCAGAGCATGTGCAAAAATGGTATTTTGGGGTATTAAATGTAGAAAATCTGGGTGTGTAAAATGTCAGTGAGGCAGCACTTTGAAGATGTAAATTTTAGATGTGATATCTTTTAGTGAGAGATCTTTAAAATTTCCTCAGTAGTATTAAAAGTGGTGCACTTGACAAGGCAATGTTGGAACTAGTTTAAACCACCAGAAATACATACACATTTCACAGTAATAGTGCTCAAAAATGGCTCACTTGGTCTTTTTTAAACTTTCCAACTGGCTTTGGAATGAAGCAAGGTTAGCAGGACAGGTTTCAACCCAAAGGATTATTTGGGCCTGTGTGTGAAAGCCAGGGAAGTTCACAAGCTTAGTGCCCATAAGTGCTCTGGAGTCAGTGAGCTGTCAAACAGTTCAACACCTCCTCACTTTATACTGTTGTCATTACTCTTTCAGCCTGCTAATACTTGTGCATTCCAAGTCCTTTGTAGGGCCAGAGGAATAGAAGTGTTTTTTACAACCAGTTTCTTAAAACCCATTACTCCAAGTGAAGTTATTTGTTTTGACTGGGAGATACCCATATCATTCACTGGCACATACCTGTTTGAGGGAAAGTTTGAAGAGTCTGAAAAATATCTATGCAAATAATTCTGTTCACACATTTGATTAATACTTATTTCCAGATAAGACTCTAGGAAGAGAAAGTAATAGTGACAATTCTGCAGCATTAAATGTATTTCAAGAACACAGGAATCTGTATGTATAACTGGATCTGTCATCTCCACAAGCTGATTGTTTAGTTCTGCTACTCTGTGTGTCACCTTCAAAGGCAGAGACAGCCACTGCTCACCTCACCTTGTGTGATGTCTTCATGGCCAAGGTGGGGTGACCAGACACGGCCATTGTCACACCAGCCCAAAGTGTCACTGGTGTCCCTTTAGCACTGGCACACACCGTGTGTGGGCAGCATGTGTGTGCCCTAGGATATTGTTTCTGTGATTAGAGCTTATCTTCTAATCATGGAAATTATACAAAGATGGCACCTACAGTATGTCCAAGCCTGGAGAGCCACTCTGGACTGCTGCTGGAGCTCAGCAAAGTGGGAGATTTAAGCAAGTAAAGCTCTTGCAGAAATAATGTAAAAGCAGGTGCTACTCAACTGCAGCAGGAGACATCTGCTGATGTATGCACAACATGATTCTATTGCTGTGAATAAGCTAAGAAAAATGTACCTTATGCAGCCTTTTCCTGGAAGTAGGAAGAGTAGAATATTTAAGAGTGGAATAGCTTGTAGGCTCTGTGTATCTTGAAGAATGCATATACAAAGAATGCTTGTAGTTTGGATTGTCCACTTGAATTTAAATGTCAGTAATTGTTAGTTTAAAGATACTATGAATGTGAAAATGCAAAAGATTGTATTAAGCTCAATGTATACAAAGTGTGAGTGTGAGCTGGGGTGCTGGCCCACACTGTGAGCCACTTCATAACATTTAAATGGAAGATAATGCATATCAGTTGCATGCCATTTTGCACTTCTTGTCTGATAATCATGTCTGTTTGTCACGTCATTGTGTAAAAATTATTAAGTTCCTGGGAAAAGCGGTCGTGTATTACTGTGTGAACTACCAAGGCACAACTGTGGTGCTGTATAGCTAATATGTGTTAGGCTTTTTTAAATGTTGAATTGAGTAATTTAGTGTGAAGACAAGACCTTAATTTCAGGACAACTTGTAGTGTCTAAACAGTCCTAAGTTTCTTGGAGCCTTGAAAGCAAAAGAATAAAATTATCAGAATTTCTTACTGACTTTATTAGCTCTACATTTCCTACCCAACAGACACCAAAAAAATGAAGGCAGTTGAGATAATTGATAACTAAATCCTTAAGATGGCCTGACAGCTGTAGCAAATATGTTGCCTTGTAGTATACTGATAGCCCTAGATTATAAAATATGTATATCTTTAACAATGGTTTTGGCATAAACTCTTGGCTAGTCATTTAAGATAATCTTAAGTACTTTTGGAATAGCAAATAGTCCTGGAAGTATTGTAACATTCATGTTCTTGTTTTGATCTGAGATCCACATACAGGGTCTTAGTCTTGGATAGAAATAATCAGAGTCCCATAGTTGGACTTGAGCTTATTGGACTGAGCTTTAATTTGGCGACAGTGTAACAGAGATCTATGACAGAGATGTGTTACAAAGATTCCAGAGGAGCTGCCTTGCTAATCCACAGGAGCCACCATACACCATACAAGCAAAATAATAATGTCTGTCTACATTTGTGAAGTATGCATTTGTAGTGTAATCTGGTGCTTTTCCATAAGCTGAAGTAAATAATATACTTCCTCAAAACTGTGTGGAAAGATTTAATAGATCTGGTTGTCCAGCAGCTCAGAAGAGGTAAATGTTCAGAAAATGGACTGCAACTCAAAATCAAAGCCGAGTGTAGATTTATGTGTATTATAAATAAGACTATAAGGGATAGCACAGTCAGTAAACTTAGACTATTTTACTTAGGCTGGTGGTAAGTTCTGGTGCATTGAACTTGCTGAGGTGCCCTCAGCAGCCACACCAGAAATGTCCTGGCAACACCGTGCACAGTCTGGTGCTCTGGTATTGCAGGGGAGAGTGCCCATTTGGGGAGCTGTAATGAGAATGGAGAGCACTGCAGTACCCACAGACCCCTAGCAGCTCAGCAATATTTGTGATGTTTCTTCCTGGTCCTGAAAGTAAGAATGGCCAAAGCTATCAGGAGAGGAGAGCGAGCCTGCTTTTATTGGCCCCTTGCAATCTCGGATGCTTTGGGCAAACAGTAAAGTTCTGATCTTGAGCAGCAACTGCATCAAATAAAATCATTTTACTCAACAGGCCTTTCCTTTGGTTTGATTTAATGCTATATGTTACTACCTTTTCCTTGTCAAAAATGAAGTTTAATTATATCTCCTCTTTTGCAGTATTTATAGTGCATTAATTAGTGCTATTTCCAACCAGTTACCTGTGCCCGCAAGTAACAGATGTGCATAAGTATTTGAAATTGCCCATCACATCTAGTTCGTCATCTTTGAAATGAACAACAGAACTGGGTGTTTTATTTATGGTGATGCAAGAGTGAAAGACCTGAAGTAGGAATTTTTGGGTCACTTGTTGAATCTTTAGAGTTGGCACTTCCCAAAATATTTTTGAAAGCCAAGTAGAAGTGACTTATTGGACGGTAAATTTTGAACTCTTTAGTGTCATTTTTATAGTAATTAATTAAAGAGCAGGGCTGTAGGCTTAAATTTTCAGAGGAATGCTCACATTCGTGATGTAGTCTACATATTCAGTAATTACTTCCTGCTGTTTGACCAGGCTAGGGTAAGAGAACACCAGGAAAGGAAGAATTAATTTTTTGGGGGTTGGGTTTTTTTTGTTAGATTTTCTTATCTGTTTCAAATATGCTATGCAAGAAAATAAGTAAAATTTAGTATCTTAATTTTTAGAAAGTGTAAAGTTTCAAAACAGGTACATTTTAATTTTTTAATGAGAAGCTTAATTTTCGTTGCTTGGAAAACAGCATAGATTCAGAGTAAAAACGTCAGCCTAAATTATTTACCATGAAACAAGAAGCTTTTGTGGTACCTTTCTTTCACACTGTAATTAAAATTCTTCTTGGTGCTATACGATACAAGGTTTGCTGTTCTTCCCTGTAACAATGTGAATAGTTGTGCATCTCACCGTTGTGCATGAAAATTATTTCCTTCGTTCCGCTGAGGAAAATCGTGTTTGTACGATTCTACAGATAAAAATCTAAACGGAACTTTAAATGCTTAATCGGAGAAAATAAATCACTTTAAAATCGCAGAACCAGTTCCGATGTGTATTTTATAAGGAGCAGGACGGCGTGACGTCCTTATCTTCACCAGCTCCGGACCTCGCTCGCTGCCCGTGCCCTTCACCCCAGGGCTTTCCGAGGGTTTTCCGGGCCTCCCGGCCCGCGGGGTTGGCCCCGCTCTGCCTTCCCCTCACGCCCAGGGGCCCGGCGGGAGCAGCACCGGGGGCTCCGGGCGGCAGCGGCGGGGCCGCAGGCTCCATTTATCAGCCGCCGCTGCTCTTTAGGGGTGCGGGGTGTCCGGGCATTACCGGGGCCCGTGTGAGGCAGCATCGAGCGCAGCCGCGCCTCTGCCCTGCGCCCCACGCGTGGCGGGCGCGACGCGGCGTTCTCTGAGGGCAGAAGTGAACCGGGCCGGGCCATGGCGCCGGCAGTGCCATCATCTGAATGCGCCCGCTTCGCACCCAGCCCCCGAGGAGGCTGTGCTGGCGCACTGCTCGGCACTGCGACAGCTGCCACTGCAGGGACACGCATGAAAACAGCAGCAATTTTGCTTACGGAGCAGGTTTGAGGCAGAGTGGCGCACAGGGAGCTGGGGAAAACAGAGAACGGCTCTGGTCTGTCCCGGCGTTTGGCCGTAATGGGGCCTTGATGGTAAAGTGCTCGTTGCATAGACTGGGAGGTGTAATTGCCGAGTGCTCAAGCAAGAGAAAAGGGAAACTGAAGAGGTCGATGCGGGACAGATTTTGTTCAGTGGTACGTGGTGACCCCACGCGCGTTATCTCGCGGGGAACAGACACGCGGCCCGTCACGTGCAGGCCGTGTGTGGCCGTGCGATAAGCACCCAGCGCTGCCACTGCCAGGTGCTGGAGAGCAGCAGAGGGCTGGGCCACGCACTCGCCCCAGCCTCGGATGGTGACAGACCCACGTGTCTTTTCTTCCCGACCACCCCCTCCACGTCATTCCCCTCTGGCCAGACTCGGTCCTCGTCTCCTCACCCATTCGTCACCTGCCTCCTTTCACCACATGTGTGATCAACAGCCCCCTACAGCCCACACCCTTCTGTCACAGGCTCTCTGTCATAGATTAATGCCCACCGGCTCTCATGCACTTTCCTCAATGACTGCTCAGTCCGCAGCCTCTTTGTCCTTCCTTCATTACACGTGTTGCTGAAGCCACATTTCATATTTTGCCTTGGGAGTAGGATAGGATAAGCAGGGAAGTCACCAAGCACTCTGGAGGACAGCCTTTTTGCTTTCAGGTCCAGCCATACAGCACTGCAGGTGGCGATAAGGTGCTAAGATCCATCTCTTCTCTTAAAGTGGCCCTTAAAAAACCCCAAACCCTTGGGAAATTGCAGTTCAGTTTCATCCAATCCCACTTAAGCAGCTTGCCAGGATGTTTGGAAGATTCTTCACACAATTCACAAAACACACCACCTCAATCAATCTGAAGTCCTCTCTACCACCTAACTTTCAATTCCCTGCTTCAAACTTTAAGACTGTCAGAGACCTGCCACCATTTCCCATAAAGTGTCCAAACTGACAGAAGAAATCTTCCATAGTTGCTTACTGGAGCCCCAGAGCATGGTGTTTGAGCTTCAATAAGAACCTTAGCAATTGGAAGCATGGTCTTATTAAAGGAATTACCAGGCAACCAGGTGGTGGTAGCAGCATCCCTGTGTCAGGTGGAAGTAGAGTAGGAGGAGGAGGAAGCATCTCCTTGCAGAGCTCTGTAACTTAAGGCTGACATACCCTTAAATGGAAAGGATCCTGTACATCTGCCTTCCAGACTCCTCCTCTTGGTTCAAGACTTACTATTGGGGGAGCTGCGAGTATGTGTAGGTACGTGCAGGCATGTGAGTGCTGAGGAAGGAGGAATAGTACGAGCCTTAGGACAGAGCGCAAGCAGTATCTCAATAACTGCACACTTTGCACAGTGAATGAAGAACAGAATTACAGAGCCACAGGCCCCTTCCTCTGTGCCTTGCCATGCAGCAGGACCTTCTTCTTCCCTTGGGTCAGACTTTCTGCTGGGTGTGAGCATCCCTGGGCTGCACCTGCTGTTGTGACTTGCTAATACATCTGCTTGGAAGAGATGCCTGGTTTGCACACTGAAAGGATAAACTGCTTATCCTGTTTTCTGTAATTCTGTCACAGAGAGCAAAAGCTCATCTGACTGGTTTAACTTAAGGGTAAATACAAGGCAATGTGGTTGAAGGAGATAGAAAATGGAGAAGGGACTCTGAATCAGCTGATTTGTATTTAAAGGCTTTCGTCTGCTTGCTCTCTTTCTAAAAATATTTTTTCTGGTTTGGAGAAATAATATATAAATGATACCCTGGCAAGAAGTGCATAAAATCTGACAGATGAATAAATTGCACTCTCCAGAGCTGTAAGCTTGAAAAGAACATTGCAGAGATAATGCATGTTCTTGGCTAAAGAGAAATCCTGTGCATTAGAAATACACCTCTCTGAAGATTGATCTGAACTTTTGAGCTTTCAATTGAATAATTGCTCTTTGAGACTTGAAAAAATCTGAATTATTTAATTTCCCATTCACCAAAATTGAATAACACTGCAGTTGGTGATTTAAAATGTTGTTGAATTAATTATGACATTTTGTTAATTTCTCTTTTGTCTTTTCTTGGTCCATTTTTTATTTCAAAGGCCGCGGCAATGCACAGTGTATCAACCCAGTAGAGAGGAGAGATGAGTCAGATTTGTCAGCTTGAATGGCCTTAGACCTGCACTTATCCCTGCTGACTACCCAAATGCAAGTCTGAAGTGATGTTACTTGCATCTTAAAGAGCAGGACTGAGAAAGCTCAAGCTTCCTTGCTCAGCTTATTCTGACCTTCTCTGTTACAACCTGTCATGGCAAACAGGTCAGACTCACACACACAAAGCTGTAATAAATAATCTAAATCTGGCAGCAAAGGAAAAGGTGAAAAGGCATGGGTCTGAAGGGTGGTTTAATGAAGTGACTGCATCATTCTCATCGCTGTATTGGACGGATCAGGTGTGTATCTGCATCCTCCTTTCCAGCCACTCACCTCACACTGCTGGGCCCCAGTCAGGAGTTGGGAATGGGCCACACAAACAACTCCTGCCAGCAAGGACAGTACAAACCATTATTACACTGGCTCAGTTTAAACCATGCCCTTGCCTATGCAGAATTATGGGAAATCTAATATGATGTTACACACAATATGAAAAAAGTAGCTGAATGTGTTGTTCCAGCATCTTTCTTCATTCACTTTCAAATTCAACCTTGGAAATCTAAAGTCTTCTTAAATTTTAAAGTAGCAGTTATGTAAGTAACAGCATTAGCCATGAATGTACAGCCCTATTTGCAATCCTGAACACATGATTATGGCACCGATTTCTGTAAGTCTATGGCACAAACTTAGCAATAGGAGAGTGAAATCTGTACACAAACAACTGCTTTTGAAGCTGGACTAGGTGGCTGCCTGAGCCAGGCCTTAGACAGACAGACTGTGCTGCCAGCCCCTGCCCCTCCCACCCACCACATGAGCTCCAGTGCAGCAAATTTGGTCAAAGCTGCATCAAATATTAATGCTTCAGACCACAGGCATTGTTCAGACCACACTGGCCCTTTCATACAATCTGCCTCATATCCACACTGCAAACCAAACGTGCTACCCATACTGAAACAGGAAAGGCCTACAGCCATGACTCAGTACATGGTAGGAAACTACAGCTGTGCTGGTGGGGAGCCTGTCAAAGCCTTTTAGGATGTGGCACAATGGTCTGCAACATTTC
The DNA here is from genome assembly GCA_013397175.1 of Platysteira castanea. Classification (NCBI taxonomy): domain Eukaryota; kingdom Metazoa; phylum Chordata; class Aves; order Passeriformes; genus Platysteira; species Platysteira castanea. Next base: position 63,563 of record VYXC01004615.1, read on the forward strand.
AAATTTCAGCTGAAGACAAATTTCTCTGTTGTTTTTCTGTATCATATAGCTAATTTTTGTGTCATCCCTGCATTTTTATTGTTCTGTAGCATAATTTATTGCAAACTATTTATGGGACTAAAAAACCTGTCAGCTTGGAGAAAGGACACAGTTAGTTTCTCTTGTATGTAATGGGGGTTAGAAGACTGTTGGAAGATTCCTGTCCCACAATGGATAGCAGTACATGGATGCCTGTACAGGAAAGGTGGAAAGATTTGTTTCTTACTCCAGTTTCTTGCTATCCCCTATTCTTGTAATGAATACTGTAATTTTAATTTCAGGATTCTGTATTATCTTTCTGGTTTAGGTATGCCATGTTGTGTACTAACATCATCAATGCACCTAATATTATAGTTCATGATTATTTTTAGATTCTGAGAATTACTGTTTCTGTATAAATTTCCCTGAGACACCATTCTTCATTTAAAAGGGCAGGTGCATGTTTTGCTACTCCACTCATCTGCACTTTAGTGCATTGGAGCAAAATTTATTTCTGATAAATGGGCTTTGCATATTTTTATATATCCTTTTAACACTTCATTAATTTGAAGCATCTTTTGATGAGAGAGCATATCAAGAGGCTAAACAGTCCCACAAATCACCTATCCTTGACAGAATAAGCCCCCAGTGTTTGGTGGCAACCCCTTCATGATGAAACAGAATGCTGGATTTATGAGGTACAAGCCAAAGACAGCTGTTATCAAGACAAGACTTCACCTGATATGCAAGTTTAAAACAAAATTAATTCATATTTTGGGCTTATAGAAAAAGGTGAAGGCTAGAACAAACATCTACTGAGAAAAAAAACCTAGTGCCTGCTCATCACCTCGAGGCTTGCAGGCAGATTCAAAAAATCTCACCTCAACAGCAGGTGCCCACATAAGGGAGAAAGGAGATCTTCCCTTAGGACTCAGTCCTCAGACTAACCACATCCTGCTGCTTTTGAGAGGAGTTATCCCTGGAACACTGCATTTGCATTGTGTCTGCTAACGTCAAAGCTTAGCACAGGACAAAAACATCATGAATTTAGCAGAAGTACTAATTCAGATAAGTACAGGCTCAGCTGTTGCTAAATTGGCAATTATAACTAGATAGTCTCTGCTCCCCGCCATCATCATTGTCAGCGCTGAAGTTTTGTCTCAGTTCAGCGAGTATTCTATTTTCTAAGCTCTCATTTGTCTTCTGTTTGACAGCTTACAGTGATTTTGTTTAGCTGTACTGATGAACTGCTGTCAATGGAAAAAACTCCAACCACCAGAGGCATAGGAGGATTAGCCAAAATGTACAATTCCTACACAGTTGGAAAATGGGGAGATTAACTATAAAAGGACTGAACCAGAATATGAGATCAGATCATCTTCTCAGATACAGCATGTGTTCAGGATTGCAAATCCATATCCAACTATCTTTATCTCTGACCTTTAAAAATAACTTTTCAGCACAACTGCAGCTACTGGCAGGAGCAGCAGAAGCCAGAAAAAGAAAACAGTGCTGGCAAGTCCGGCATTTTACCTGCCGGGGACCTAGATCTGCTTTCAGCTGGTGGAGAATTTTGAATTCCAGCATCTGCTCTAGGCTTATGTTGCTGGGATAAGGAGGGATAATCTTGTTCTAGACATTAGACGGAATCTGAATCTCTTCTTTCCAAGCAGTTGGTACAGTTCCAGAATCATGCCACAACGCTCTCATTTCCATCTTTTGTTACTCTGCAGACTCTGAAGCCAACCTGGCTTCTGTGAAGTTGTACTGTGGTCTATCTGCATTTTGCTGGCAGAGCCTTACAATGTACCACTAGAGGATTTTAAAAATATTGTACTTTCTGGGAAAAAAGAGGCCATGAAGCTTGTTCCATAGGTCAGATTACCCTTAGCCCCATCTTTATTTGAAGCAAGTAACAGCCAACTCAGCTGTTTGCATTTCGGCTGTGCTCTCCCCATACGGCCATGGCACCCTGTGCCCTTTACACCCTTGACTCCTGGGCAGTCAGACCACAGGACAGGAGCACTGCTGTGCACTGCAGGTGCTTCCTGGGGAGGCAACTGAGCCCAAAGGCTGGAGCATCAGGGTCTCACCCAAAAGATTCCCAATAGTATCCAGCAATCATGTGGAAAGTAGCAATGGGCAAGGTGCTGTAGAATTTGAAGCATCAGGTGGCACATCCATCCATGGCTCATACGGTCACGAAATTACTCTGTGTACATCTGCTTATCCAGGAGACACCATTCCTGAGCTGAGTAACTGCACCTTAAACCAGCTGAAATTTAATCTGCAACAACATCCAGCTGTGACAGATTTGTCAGAGGTGCCAGAGGAACTCCAGCCCTCCTCTCTGATCAACTGCTTATGTTGACAGGTGGTTGCTTTGTTTCTATAGATGGAAAAGGGCATTTGTAGGACTTCTGGGACTGAGAAACCAGATTATGCAGCTAAAAGTGGCCCTGCAGTCACTGCCTGTAGCATCTTGTCACCCACAGATTTTGTATCAAGTGGTTCCCCATAAGTTCCTGCTGTGGAGGAAGCAGCGCTGCTTCCTCCAGCCAGCAGGACCCGCACAGGGTGAAGGGAGCAGAGTCTCAAGGGCAGCATGGCCAGGGCACTTGGCTGCCACTCTGGGGTCTCACTTTTGGTTTGGTACCACCACTGAACAAAAAGGCAGGGTTTGTGTGTGTGCATGAGCATGGGTGTCATGGTTTATCTAATACTGATTAAATGTTTACTTTTTTAATACCAATAGACTTTAAAAGACAAAATTAACTATGTACACTACTCAAGACAGCACCAAATTCACCTGTTAATAGTACTAGAATTTAATTTCATTGTATAGTCTTCCCATCCTTTTGCTTCATTACCTACTAGACAGGGAATATTAAGTGTTGTTACTGTATTTTGATGATAATACTGTTCAGTTCCTCAGTAAGTCAATTAGTAAAAAAAGATACTTGACTTTCAAAAAAGGATTGTTATAGAAAAAAACGTATTTTGAAGCCATCTAATTGCATCTCAAAAATGCAGTCATAAGAAAAGAATTTGCTTTTGGAATACAGGAAAAGTTACAATGCAAAAATACACTTCTGGAGCCTGCCTACCATGAGCCATATAATTGTGGTGTATATTTGATTTATCGTAGTTACATTTCAGTGTATTTATTTGCTTTTTGACTGGAGCAGAACTGCCACATGCTGATCAATTCAGCTTGCTTATGCCTTTTGTGCCTCTCCTGGGGTATGCAATATGACAAACTTTGCTCTTTTAAAAACAGAATAGCACCAAACCAAAGGTAAAAGCCACCATCCAAGCTGCACATCATGGCTGATGTAGAAATACTCCTTTTCTCCTGGTCATGTTCATAGGTCTGACAGTGTGTTTTAACACTGGGTCAGTGGATGGCATTCATAAGGTAAAAGGAAAGGAGTACATGGCTTCCCAGATGATGATTATTCAGCTACCAAAGGGATAAATTCATTTTAAGCACTACTTTTAAAAATGTTTTTTTAATTTGCTTGTGAGGAATATCCAGATGCAACTAATTACCCTATAATGAGGCTCCTAAAGCTGACAGTCTAACAGGCTGTTGAAGGTGTCCAGCTTATTATACAGAATGATTTTTTTTATTACTTTTTTTAAGCTCTTGGTATGTGGATGTCATAAATGGCTGTACTCCTCAATAATGAGACATTCTAAGGGAGGTTTATGGGAGCTAATTAATGTGGTAACAAGATAAAATTAAGATAACCATGAAAGACGCCTTCTGCTTGTCAGCTGCAGGTTTGCAAATAGTTACTTATGTAACATCTGAGTGCCAGATGCAATAAATAAGGACTTGGGCCATCAAATTGAAATAAGAAGCCAGTAAGATTAGCTAATGCATGCATCTCACAGAGTTTTGGGAGGCATCGGCACTCTGTTTCCCTTTCTAAGAACATTCTGTAATTACATTATCTGCAAGGCAGAGGTTTATCCCCATCTTGGTACTTGGTTGAAAAGACTGAGACACAGAGAGCTCAGTGCTACGAGCCACATGATGCTGCCCTTTGCAGGGGATGTACTCAAGAGTCATGCTTGGCCAAGAAATGCCCCGCACTGCTCAGATTTTTGAAGAGACAAGATGATCTCCCTGACATGTGGGATAACTTCCATCGTCTGTTGCTGGAATCATCTCTAAAATGTCTTTGCAGACGCTACTAGTAAAGCTGGTTTATGTTTTTCTTGGTCCTAATCTGTAGATTAGGACAAAATACTTCTGTGGGTTGCTAATAATTCTACTTGTAAGTGTTATATAAAGGGATTTCCGCACACAGTGTGTGTCATTTAGCTCAGCAAGAACTGAAATGCTGGAGGAATGCTACACACTATCTGTGATCACCTACTCTATCCAAAGAGCTTCTGGCCTCAAGGCTCAGGAAATACAGGTTTTCTGTCATTTGGCATGTAACTACCCCTATGTAAATGTTATAACTGTACTTCAAAAATAAAATAAATGGATGTAAGGCATCTTAGCACTTTTGAGCCCACTTAGAAAGGAAAATAGAAAATCTCTGTTAATAATGGATCTAGAGCTGAAAAAAGAAATGGAAGCACCCGTGCTTTTGAAATCACTTGTGAATTTACTCTTTAATTTAGTCTGCATTTTAATTCATCTTTGAAATGAGATGGGAAAAGAAGCTTAATTACGAGTAAGGTGCTATGTAACATAAATCCACAGCACAATTCTGTGTCTGCAGTAGGAGATGGGGCTTGGTAATGGGGGAAGGTCAGTTGTATTCCACAGTACAGAATTTATGCTAAGTGGAAAGCACTTGCCTTTTCACAGTACCTTGAACCCCGCTGTTAAAAAATGCCATTTGCTTTTTCAAAAGAAACCAACAAAAGAACACACCAAAAAAACTGTTTTGCATTTAAAAGGTACCAAAAAAATTTTAGAACCTGAAATCTTGGTTTAATGAAATGCAAACTGAAATATTTTTATAGGTTAGCAACAATTTTCTATGCTCCTGTCAGCAATTCCAAAAGAATTGCTCTTGTCTTGGTTACAAGAAATCCCACTAGCCTTTCATAGCTTGGTGTGAAGGAATTGGGTCCAAGTCTCAGATTCTGTATGTCGAAATGGCATTTTCTTCTATCTCTGTTTTTATTCCTACATACACCCACCCTACCCCAAATGCCTTTCATCATATAATTTGTGTTCCATAGAGCTGCTGCAATGTTCCTGATCTAGAGGCACTTACTGTAATATGTTATCTATACTTAACCAAAATCTGTCTTGGATTAATAAAATAAAATATATAAAACCCCTGAACCTGAAGTGCAAGTAAACTGGAGAAGCAGGACTTTCCTCCTGCACTGTGGTCTTGTTTGAAACAGAATAAAGCAACAGAAATGCAGCAAACTATGATTAGTAACAAACTCTGAATTACCCAAGGGAACGATCTAGGTTAACCTACAACTGTGCAAGAGAGGTAATGTGGTAGAGACTTTCTTCCACAAGTTAGTCAAACAGTTCTGAACCAGCCACCATTTTGCTGCAGAAAAAAGCCCAGAAATCTTTCTTGCTTTTCATCAAACTAAAAATGTTTTAAATTCTATTCTTATATATTCTATCTTCTGTGCATGAGAAGTATCTAGAAAATTAGGAAGGGGAGGCTCTTTTAAGAGGTAGCTTCTTGTAATGATTCATGTCAGAGAAATGACAACTGCTGACAATACAGTCCTTAAACATGCAGTAAATACTCAGAGTAGTGTCTTCCTTTATGAGCTCCCATGAGCTGCAGCCAGGTGTTACTGAGTTGTAGTAAGAGCAGAGGAGCAACTGAAAAACACCAAACACCCCAAACATCAACCTGTGTACGTTCTACCACAGAGTGGTCTGAAGCCAGGAGTTGCATATTTTTTTTTATTTTAAAAGCATAGTACTTCCTATGAAGGATCACTGCTTAGGCAATTGCTTTCCCATGGCTTAGTCATCCAGCATTACATGAGGTGCCTGCACGATATGTTTTGACAGGTGCTGCTGAGCTGTTTGGTTGAGGCAGTTTCAAGTCATGTCTCCTGTTTGCTTTTAGTGGTTCTGGAATGGAATTTTTCTACCAAATGACTTCGTACAGTACACCAGAAATAACTGCTTTATGCTCACAATGTTCAGAGGCGCAAAAGCAATTAAATATCCAGAGTATGTGAGTAACTAACTGGCAAGAACAGACAAAGAGGCCACAGGTCTTCAAGCCTTCTGAAGGCATAGGGGCCATGGTCCAGTGGGTAGTTCACCCCTGTTTGCAGAGCACATTTTTCACTCACAGCAATACTTCTTCGTGCACATGTCCTGGGAGTTGCCCTTCTGGAGAGTCAGTTCTATCACTTAAGCTCTTGAGTAAGGCTTGAAATTAACTAACAAAGCCTATCTGGACTTCTGTATTTTAGTAAAGCAGAAAGAATGCTGGGCAAATTTTGGCACACGTACTTCTTAGTTTTACAGGACAGAACCACACAAGCAAAAAAAAAGTGAAGTAGGGGTCCATCTAAATCTAAGAGTTTAAGGCAGAAGAAAAGAGAGAAGGGGAGAAGCATCTTCTGTGTATTTACATAATCATGGTGCAGGTAATTTGTGCCCTTTTCGATGTAATGGAAGTCTAAGAGAAACCAAGTTACAGGTAAGAGTGCACTGAGAAATGCTAGATAACATTTCATATTCCCTGTCCTGAAAATAATGGGACATAAATTGGCTATCAGTGAAAAATACAATTCCTTCAGCCAGTATTATCTTTCTCAATGAAGAGGGATCAATGTATTGCCCAAATCAATGCTACACATCAGCCGCCCTAAGGATATGTAGTCACTCCCAAGCCCAGTTCTATGTTACTGGAAGTTGCCCATATTGCAAGAATTCTTTTGCTTTAAATGTTTGAGAAACACATTCCCCTACATCCTTTATTGATCACTAGAAAGGAGGAAAAAAAATTCAATGTCAGCTGTAAGTCTTACAGTAATTCTTCATCACAAAGATATTTCTTTGGTCTATCAACTTAAAATTAATTTTATAAATCCTTAGGTATGCATTGAAACAAAACACAGTTTCCCTTCAGAAGTTTTGCTACAGGCTTTTTGTTCAACTGACAAAATACACTAAGAAGTGTAAAAAATATTTATTCAACCTAATTCAACATAACTATAACTTTCAATACTTAAAAACAAGATTTACAGAGTAATGACCTTTAACCACTCATGTGAAATCATCTTACAGTCCATACAGTATTTTATAGCTGTATTTTTACAATAGCTTTAACTTCCAAAGGAGACAATGAGCTTTCCCATGAAACAAGTTTCAAACCCACTAATTTGCATCATTCAATTCTCTCCATGAGACTTTAAAAAACAGTAATAAATTGCTTGGAAATATATACAGTGAAGACCACTGAAAAGCTGTTTTCTTGAAACAAGGAATTCTGTAAGAAATACGTATTATATTGTTTCAAGACTATCTTACAGAGTGTAGCAACTTTCAGAGGCTGCTACTCAGTTTAAGTTGTATATAAAAGTGAGCCCACTAAGACAAATATAATCAGCAGACTTACAAGGTTATAGTAATTCTTCCATTACAGCAAGAGCCTCAGAAGTATTTCATATTGATTGAATGTGTAATTCTTAACACCTGTATATGTTTTTAATACTAATTGGCCTTTATATACACTTTTGTACAGTTTTAAAATATTACATCTTGGTAATTAAGATAAACATACTATAGAAAAGGTACCTTATTTTGAATTTCTCTCAACATACATTATTGCAGTCAAATAGGAAGGCTTTCTGCATATACTTCATTTCTGGTGAAAAGAAGTATTTACTTATGAATAATTCCACTAGAAGATTTTTTAAGCCATTCTCCATGCATTTGACGTACTAATATGAACAAGGAAAAGAAAAAACTCAGAAAAACAAAGAAACTGTTGTTAAGAAAGAACTTCAAATATGAAACTAGATTAGGGCTGGTATGAATATGAAATGGCCGTATTATGTTTGTCAGAATTTAACTTCCCGAACCAGTCAATTTCTGTTGAAATTAGGTTTATAAATACATCAGATAATGGAAGTGCTAACATCTCCCTCAGCTGACTACTGTAGACATATTGGAACAGTAAAGCCTACTGTATAAATAAACTTTATTACACATTTAAGATTTATCCTTTAGTCCTTTACAAAATGGAGCCAAGTCACCTTAACAGCACCTACTCTGCTTGGCAGGATGCTCAGCTCAGGTACCCAAAGTGTAGTGTCAGCCCCTTGCAGCCAGCCTTTCCACTAGGGGAGGAGCACCTAGTCCTGAACAGAGCTGAGTTACACACTCAGGTCTGGGTGCTTAGGGGGATGCCCTGCTCTGTCAGTTCAAATGTAGCTTTAGAGTTCAATGCTGTTTTCTCACAGTTTTTCTGTGGGTATTTACACAATCTAAAGGAATATGGAAACTAAACTAGTGCTCTAATACTTAACTACAAAATAAGAAACTGAAATTTACTTCTCCCTTGTAATTATTTTACTGTGGAGGAAAAAAATGCTATCCAGCACCAGTTACAAACCAGTAAAGCCATGAGAAAATGACACTAGGCACTGCAGAAGATACAACAGGACACTGAAAATTACCAGTAATAAAACAGTCACCTGAAAGCCATGCTAATTTCAACACCTAATACTTAGGCGGTTAAAGCTGACATACAAGTCCTGTAGAAAATGATCTATCTTCTGCTTTCTCTGTCACTTGGGTATTTCACACTCCCTGTTTGATACCAGCAAAACCCAAGGAAAATTACTTCTCCTTGGTAATGACTCACATTCCCTTTCTAAAGCAATCTTCCTTCATTGTGTGAAATGCTAAACTAAATGACAGCGTGGGTATGAAAACACCAACAGAAAAGGCATTTGGATATAGCGTACATTAACTACATTTAAAATGGTCTGTAGTTGATTCTTTTTTTTTTTTCCATTCAGTATATTGGCTCAAAGAAAATAATTCAAAAGCCTATTGCCCAACAGAAATACCCAAAAAATAATGAAAGCCAAATCACATTCTTAGGTTCAGTGGTTGCTGAAAGGATTTACCCTGCCACAAGACAGTGCTTTATTGTATTTAAAGAAAACAAAAATAGAGGAGCAGCAGCTTATCACAATTTTCCACTACTGTGCAATAACAATGGAACAAATACAACATGGAAACCTGTTAGGTGAGACTCCGTGACATCTAGAGGTTACAGCCTTATGCTCCTTCTTGCTCAGGATAATTTAAAATTTTGCGGTGAGCTTGGCGCAAATATTGCTGCTGCTTGAAGTAAACCTTAAAAGCTCCTTTTATAGCAACAAAAGCAATTCCACCCTGAAATAAAAAGATATTTTGAAAATCTGCACAGTTCAGTGTCATATCATTGCAAATGTTCTTAAAAATTTCCAGTCAAAGAATTTTGTAAACATATGGTATTTTCCTCTAAAGGTTAACTAATTAGTACAATTCCAAATGAGTATCTCAAAGTTTTCTTTCACAATGCAGTACTACAGAGGTTAATTTTACTTAAAGGGATTACATACTGAATCTATAAAAGCTTTTATTTCCTTGGAAGTCTCATCAATATTCTCAATATAGAAATATCAAAATCTTATTTCAAGAACAAAGAAAATGCAGATACGTATCTGCTTTCCCCCCTTCTCTGAATAGATACTATACATGGCACAAGGAATAATACTGATAACCATCCTATAATTAGACTCTGAAAAATGGCACTTGCCAAAAGTGGAGTAAAATAAAATCTATTTTTGTAAAACAAACTTTTTTCCCTCTAGAAAGCTTTACAGTAAGTTTCTCTCAAGTCTTCAAAATGAGACACCAAGAAGCTTCTAGTCTGCGTGAACATTTGCAAATCACTGTTTGTTCTATATAGAAGAGAGGGGTGCATAAACATGCAGGAATTGAAAACAGGGGCTAAAGTGACAGTCAGATGACCAGGGATATCATATTACCAAACTCAGTGTGCTTCCCCTTGAAAGGCTGCAACCAGAGAGGTTATTCACAAAGGAGGAGATTGTCATTCCTCCTCCATTTGAATTCTATGGAGAGTTAATTTTCCTCTCCTTATTTAAAAAACGAGTGAAGGGTTTCTCTCAAAATCAGTCAACAAAAGCTAATATGGAAAGGTTTATAATATAAACCCCAATCTTCCCTTACAGAGACTGTTCTTAGAAGATGCTGGCTCCTCATCTTCATTGTCAGCCTTAATTACTGCTAAGGCCTACCTACTACAGTGCCAGATGAAAGTTTCAGCCTTGTCATGGACTGAGATTAGTTTCAGTCATAAAGATAGTCTTTCACACACATGGTGTTTGTCCACTGCTAAGACAGGCAACCTTAAAAAACCTCTTCCTTTAATCAAATGCCGCTCTTAAAATTCTGGATCAATTTATGTTCCTTTTTCCTTTGCCTTGCTCCTTCACAACACTTCATATTCCTGTATTATAATAATTTATGAAACAAATAGTACTGAATCTTACCAAGATTGTCCTTTGTAGATTTGAGTTAACGCTGCTGAACATCAGCTTGCCAACTATTGTGGCAATAGTAGGGAAAACTAGAGCTCCACACAGAATACGTGTGGCAGAGACGTGATCTGCCAAAGGGTTGGCTTCTGCTGGGATACGAGGAACAGGACATCCAATGCCTAAAGGAATAAGAATTGGGGAAGAAAAGGTTACATAGCCATTGCCTCAAAAAGAACACAAAGTACATTACTGCCCACTCCCCACTCCACTACAAATCTATAGCCCAACCACTCTTTGAGAAGTATCCCTCTTCTCAGTGAATATTCTGTCATTAAATGACTCCAGTCATTTTCACTTTCAAGTCCCATGAATTTTAGTAGTTTGTTTTGTTACTAAAGCCTGAATTGATGTGATGTTCCTGCTAGTCCTGCCCCACCTTTCTCAGAACATACACCATACAAACACAATCTAAACATAATGAACATGAAATAGAGGGATGGTGTTAATCACCTCTACCTAAAAATGGCAAAAATTACTTGCCTATCCCCATCTCCTAAAGGAAGAAATTCAATCTTGTCATTTCCTTTTAAATTTAATCCCATTACCTGGAAATATGCTGTTCAAAATTTGTAGCTTATTAGAGTATTTGCGCCACAGTCTGAGCACATAGTCCTCCCAACGGATCATCTTGCCCAGTATTAGCATAACTGGGATAGTGGGAAGGCCAATCAAAAGGAATAAAGGATCAGCTCTCTCCATCACATCAAGGCCTTCTTTGTGACCCACAACCTGAGAAATACACATATAGCTGTCAAACATAACAAAGGCCACAACAATGTAACAATGTACAAATGAACAAAAATGTAACTTAAAAAGCTGAGTTTTTTGAAGCTGCCCACACATTTCGAGTTAAAGAAAAAAAGAATCATGTTTTACCTAATTTACCCTGTTTTTTCTTTGTATCCTTGGTTGCTTACGGATCATAATGCAGAGGAGCTACCAGCCCTATTTTGCAAATCATTAATCTTGCAGACAGCTGTAACACAACTCCATACCATCTCAAAAGAAGTTTCATGTGTTTCTGTATAAGTAAAAGCCTAAACATCTGAAACACTAATAACATAGCAGGCTTTCCAAAATGCATTTAAGAATTTACAGTTTTACAAGGATTAATTCTACACTCAGAAATTGATCAGATACTACTGTTCAAAGGATAAATTGATAGTAAGTATCTCAGGATGTTTTAATCAAAATTTTATGGGTTTTAGGAATACCCTATGTAACAGATCACAGTATTTAACTATTGTTTCTCTGGACAATGCAGGAAGATGTACATTATTTTCAACTCTGGTGGAAATAGCAGCATATCTTCACATGTACTTTATTTTCAAATGTGGTTTAGTTCAAGGATTTTGAAGGATCATTATTACTGCTGTGTCTACCCTTTTCTACTGGCATATAAAAAATTAATCAAACTTTTCCATTTATAAAATGCACATATTAAAACTGTGAAAGAATGGTGCTTTATGTCTTTTAAAAAGTACATTGTTTTAATTTTAAATAAATCTAATAGGACTGAGGATAAAAAAAGACATGAGAGTGGTAGATAGCCTCTAGACTTGTCTCTATTTAAGCAGTATAAATGCTAACAAAGTCCTTGAACTGCTTCCAGGAAGAACAGGCTCTTTCATGACTTTGTCCATAAGAATCTGGGAAGACTAAAAACACTAAAATAATAATTATGTTTGTAAAGCACTGGATTTTCTAATGTGTTTTCATTGACTTCTTGTTTCCCCCACAAATACAGTAACTTACCAAGTCTTCAACCGCACAAAAATTAGGATTAGGAGGTAAGAACATGAAACAATAGCAAAATTTAAAAAAAAGAAAGGAACAAACCCAGTACTTCTGGAATACGCAGGACACAGGGAAGACCTACGGTAATGTACCACAGTACCTTCAAACTGTACACTTTTGCCTTGCTTTGAAAACCATTCCATGTTATGCCTCTAGAACAGGAAGTTAGGTTGTACACCACAGCCTCTAAAAATAGGCATAACCAATACAGTTGCTGCCAAAAGATTATTCCTGAAAAAACATTCAGCATTTGTCTTCCAGCTTCTTCAGTATCTTCTACCCAAGCTGTGAAGTCTGACACTATCCTTTTTCTCCTTACAGTCATTGCCCATTAAAAAAGCCTCAGTATCTTGTCTCTTTCTGCTTTAGATTACTGTATTTCTCTGCTTTCAGTAACCCCATCTGACTTGTTACAGACTTAGCTACCACAATGTCAATCCTGTATTTATTTTTCTGCACCTGAAGTTTAAAATAGCTTTAAAAATAGCTTTTTTTTGCTTCTCTCTGGTCCTTCAACTGAAGAAAAGGAGTCTGAAATGCATCAGGAAACAAGTTGTATTAAACCTAGCAATGCTGGGAATGGCAAAAGGGGTGGAACAGTTTCTCTCTACCACCTTCTCAATCTCCTCCTTTACAAGCAAAAATAAATTGCTGTCCTGCCCAGCATGCCATCCATACAATCAAAACATTAAATCATGACAATAGCTAATTTTTCATACTTGGGATTTCACCAGCTGCCTAAACTAATGTTTAGACAGATCCCCATTTCAAAAGCAAAACAGCTTTAGAACAAAGCATTTATCTTTCCATTTGGCAGTGGAGTTCTATGCCAGCTAAAAAGGTCACAATTTCCTACAGAAAAGGACTCAGTGTAACAGTGAGCAAGGAGAAAAGGACTGGTGCACTCCTAAAGTCTGGTTGTAGTATTACAGATGGTTGTAATGTTCCTGTTGGAGCCACACGAACAAAATATCTAATGAGAAAATATTTACGTGCACCACTCTGTAATACACAGACTCATCCACTGAAATGGAGGTGGTATTGAAAGCCATTACACATCCCTTATACAGCTGCTTGACCCTTGGCCACGCTTGTACAGGGAGACTGCAATCACTCATTTGAGCTCCATTTCTGCTTTCAGATCACATAGAAACTGAACCAAAACAGCACATGATCTTGAGAGGGAGCGACCTGCAGAACTGCAGGGCAGTACCACACAATGCAAGAACTAGTGCCAAATAACTTACATGGAGAATGACCAGATGATATATTTAAAATCAGAACTGTGTACAGGAGTATTTATTAACATACAGATTTGCTAATCCTATCTACAGCTGAATTAGCATCAGAAATACTTTTATGCTTTCAGGCAAAACACAGGTTATGGACTTGATATAGGAGTCAACAACTAAAATGGTAATGAAGGTGCTTCTGATTGTACAATCTCTGAAAAATCTGGTCTTGTGGTTGAGCTAGAATTGCCATGAACAAGTCTTTCCATAGTTAATAGTCTACGACCTGTCAACACTACTCTTCTATTTAAATAGCAAGTTCACAAGAACAGAAGCAGAAAAAGTATTTGTCCCCTTTCAACTAATCATACAGTCTGAAGTAATTAAAGTTATTAATTAATTAAAGTAAATGCAGTGTTTTGCATTTCTTGTTTATGAATAAATTGCACCATTCAGAGCATGTATTTTCCTTTATACAATTAAAAAAAAAATCACATTATCCAAAAAATAATTTACCATCTTTCAGTTTCAACTCTTTGAATGTTATTAGCTAAGTTTTTCTCCAGGTAAGAGAAAATATTAAATCTCATGTCCTTTCTGAATAATTACTCATTATTGGTAGCTAGGTGGTACCTAGGTGGTACTTTTTCTATGAGAACAGAATTGGGTTCACCAATCTGCCATACAAAGCACAGCCAGCTAGAGCAGTAGTGGATTTTGTTAGTTGCAGACTGAGCCATGCCTGAACAGGCATACTTGCATTTATAAACTATGACCAGTTAAAAGTGAAAAATCATCTTGATTTCACTTGTTAACTACACTGAAAGCAGCTAAGCATGTTTTAAGCCAAGGAAAGAAGAGTCTGAATTGACTTTTGCTTTCAAAGCTGGCAAGAAGAGGGAATACGTGTGTACCTGCATGACCGTCACAGCTCCGTACGTAACGGCTGTCCAGTATATAGAGCCCACCATTATCCCAGCTGCAGCAAAGGGACATGCCTTTGAGATCAGGCGATCTGCAAGATCCAAAACGTAAACAACTGGACCTATGATAGAGGAAAAGTAAGGTTTCAAGATAGATATATATATAGATACACACTACATATAGGTAGATATATATAGATACAACATAAAAGCATACTGTAGAAAGGTCAGCATCTATCACCAATAAGAAAGAACAAACGAGGCAAAATACAAGTCTGACATACCACATGTGCTGGTTAAGTGAGAGTACATAATTAAAAAGCTATTAAGCTAAACTTGTAACTTCTTTCTACCTATCATTTCATTTACCACATAATCTTTCCAAGAGATTGATATACTGCTTAGAGCACTAATTTACCTACCCAATTAGCTTCCTTTGTGTTGAAGAAGAATTATTCTTTTGTAGAAACCACTTTAGGCTTAGTGGCTTTTTTATTTGTTAGATATTTTAGTTTTCTAAAGGGAAAAATACCCATTTGTTGTAATGTACTTCATGTCCTTATCTTTGACAGCTTCACCTGAAAATTCTGTCACTAAACTATCCTGCTATGCAGTAAAAAGTAGCACAGTTAACAAAACATTCCTTCCAGTGGAAGAGGCTGCATTCAGTATGTTTAGTGGATCACCTCTCAAAACACTGGAGGAAAAAATTCTCTTATTCAGGTTATTCAGTGCTTTTGACAACAACACGTGAATAGTTTCATTGTTCTGTCTATGCACAACTGCACTTTCCAGACTTACACAGGGCAAGACAATAAATACCCTGACTACCTTTGTGAGGTAAACAAGGGCAATGCCTGCATCTTTTCTTTGAGGGACTGCAAGAGCACGAATGAAACAAAAGCTAGAACACTGAAATGAATATATGGAACTGAAAAACATCATCACCATAATCTGCATTACTTTTGTATTTGTCAACAAATTCTACATACAGACTGTCCTCCCACAGCTCATATGCATGAACAGTTCCTGTTAGCTCCTTCATACTTTTTCCTACCAAAATCAGTGACAATTCTCAAAACCAGCCTACAGGCATTCCTCAAGTAACTAATTCTCCATGTCTATCAAAAGTTTACCCACAGTGACAAAACTGTGACTCCTGTTTCATTACTTAACTAGTTCTTTTTTTAGACAACAGCTCTATTGTGAATGATTTCAAAAACCCCAGTTCTACTCAGCTCAAGTCAGCTAGTGAAAAAAAGCAATAGGAACATCCAGTTCAACTTCTAACAGTTGTGTTTGACTTTCCAGAACACACTTAAGAAGGTGCTGGGATGTCTATCAATATGCTGGAAGTAGCAACAAGGTCATAACTGCAAGTACTAAATGCACAGTAGTTTACACATCTTGACTGTTTCCCAGAGTCACTGAAAAAATTGTTTGGTTGTACCATTTTGAAAACCTATGTTTGAAGACAGGAGACTCAAAAAAGCAGGACAAAACTGGTTTGTTTTTTAAGGTGCTATTGAGGAAGAAACAGGAAAATAAATATCACTGATAGCCAAATTAAAGAAGGAAATATAAAACAAAAATATTTTTCATTTTGAAAAATATATCATGCTTTAAAGATTTTTTCTCTGCCGAACTGTTTTCTGTTTATTAAACTGAAATAATTATCTAAGAGATAATTTGGTTACTTTCAAAATGTTAATAATGTTTTTCTATTTAGTGAAAGTTCTCAGAAGAGCAGAAAACAACTCACAAGAACATAATTACCACCAATCACCAAAACTGATAGGCACTATCAAATCTGAAATGGAATTATGATTTTGAGATATATCATGAGAGGCTGTTTTGAACTAGTAAATACATAAAAAAGACACCCTCAGACATCACTGATGTCTCCTCAAGTTGATATTATTTCTAAACTACAATCATAAATTAGAATTTGTGTTAGGGGAGTCCTTTCACAGAATTGTTAGAAAAAGGTTTCCAGCAGTACATTTAGGGAAGTCTTAATGTAAATAAGTTTCTGTACAGTGATGCCTCAGGGAAACTTTACTCATTACTTCTTCCCTGCTCAAGTAATTTTAGAATCTTGAAGGGTATGACTAGTACTGTCTTCAAAAGACACCTGTGGCAGAAGAAACAGGGCCACTAGCAAGGCTTCTTGGAAAATTCTTACTGTCCTAACTCTGCCTGGTGTGACCTCGATTGACTTGTAGTTGAATTGTGCTATAACAGCTTTGGGTTACCAGACCGAGTTACAAAAGGGCAAGGGCAAGATTGTCTCACTTGTTTAAGGCACTTCAAGGTCATGATTGATGTTCCATGGACCCAGATTCATTTCCCTGTTCTATCACCGATGTCTTGTGTACCCTTACACAAGTCTGAATTTTCATGACAGACTTTTCTTTAAAATGGAAAAAGATGGTATTGTGAGGGAAAATATATCAAAATACATGAAGAGAGTCTCACATATCTGCGTGTAAGAGCTGAACAACCTCATGCAAGAATTTTAGGCCAGCTTCAGAATCCAGGAATGTTGGAATCTAAGCTTTCAAATACAGTATGCCACGAACTGCAGGAACAAATTAAAATGCCTGTTATGTTAATGTATCCTGTCCAAATTACAGTTGTTTCCCCCTTTTCCCCACTGTCAAAATAAAATGTAAATGCAACTCACATTACAATTTCATCAGTCAAGATACAAATAAGAATTTTAAACAGAGTCAAGTTTTGTGGTGCATTCTGTGTCCAGACAGAAACCCAGCTTTCTTCCCAAAGCCAATGTTAAACGTAATTGTTTGATGCCTTCTTTATGATGGAGATCTACCTTACTCAGCAAAGCCGAATTGTGGTTGTTATATGAATAACTTGCAGTAAGTTTCATACTGGTTTATGTCTTTTTTAGTATCAACAATACAGTATTGTTGTGTATATTTTCTTTCCCACTACTCAGTGTTCTGTCATGGATATAAATGTCATCACTCAAAATTCCCTTGACACCTTAATTTTGTCAGCCTTTAAACTAGTAAGAAAGGGGTCCTGTCCCAAAGAACTGGCAGTGAGTTATTTTCAGCTCTTTCATTACGGAAATAAGATACTTAAAAAAAAAATCTTCTATAAAATCCTATAAATGGCTGCACTCGCTACATCACCATTTCTTTAACATGCAGTTTTACTTTAAAAAAAAAAAGTTTCCATGGCAACATTTCATTTTCTCAATTTGCTTAATATATCCCATAGAACACATGGGCAAATAAGAGCTGAAATAACAGCAAGCACTGCTAATTTAAACACATGCAATGTACTGTGCATTATCCTCCTTGGCTACTCAAGTAAGAGACTCTGGAAGACCATGTCCAAGTTTTTTTTTCACCTTGACAAACAGAGCAAGAGCAGTACCCAGCAATCATAAATATTCTGCCTCTTGATTACAGGGCAATATTGACTCAGAAACACCTCCTGACCAAGTGAAAGTATGTTTTTCCAGTAATACCACAGGCTGCTTAGGAAATTCTCCTCTGAATTTCCTTTGATAAGTGTCCCTGCAAGCTGAGTCAAAAAAACGATGTGATTATGTTCTGTGTGGCAACTGCTGAAAGAAGTCACCTTCTACCCAACATGAAAAATAATCCCATTAGCCAGGAAATAATTACAGGTCAATCACAAGATTTATCTATATACCTAAGTGGAATACATCCAGACTTTTAGAAGGTATTTAACTAAGCCACCAAATAGGATGCAAGCAGAATATAAAGTTATTCCTTTCTGTCTGGAAAAGGGAATAGACAAGTTTTCAACAGAACTAGTGCTCTGACCACAAGAAAGGAAAAAAAAAAAGAAAGCAAGAACAAATAAAGAACAATTTAAATGATCCATATCTTACCTAGCTTTGGAAATACTATTAAATACTCTGCATTGCACTGAGGACAAGCAACTCTAGCAGTACTGTTTCCTCTTTGCTTTTCATCCACCCAGCGCTGCAGACAAGTCTGATGCACCCATTTGGTAGAGCCCCTGCACCTGCAGGGTCTCACCCACTCTGCTGTCCGATCATCCTCATCGGTAGCAAAACAAACCCAGCAGCTTCTGTAATCACAGGAAGGAAAAAAAAAAAAAAGCTATTTTCTGCTACTTTTACATGCTTAAAATAAACATTTACATGTGAAAGCATGCAGCGTTAGAAAATGTGCACCTAGAGGAGATGATGGTTGTTACTTCATTCTTAATCATCAGAAGTGTAAGTATTTTGTACCACAGTTTTGCTATAAAATCAACATAATAAACATAACTTTACAAACAGCTAAATAACTACTTTATACATTCTGAATTATTAATTAAAATTTTAGATAATTTATGATTAAAAAGCATTGAGACTGTAGTCCAACCTTTGAATAATTCAACAGATGAAAAATCCGTATTATTTTAATGTTTTATCATCTCCTTCTACAACAGACATTTTGGTGAGGTTTTTTTAATTTTAAAAATATAAGATCAATACTGGAATCTGTTACTTGGGAAACTTAGTCCAATCCACTTAAATGATAAAACAACACAAACGATACAATATATCACAAAAAACTCTGTAAAGCATTATATCAAATTCATTCCCTCTCTTTGAAAAGATGAAGACTTTAGTTCAAACAAGTTGACTTTGTATAATAAAAATTAAGTTACAAATTACTTCAAGAATAGTATTGTATCAGCAGAGGAGGAAATTTCTGCTTTGGAGAATTATGTGGACTTGAAAATTCAAATATATTAATTCTGTAAGGAGAAAACACAAGACTGACATGTCTATACAACCCAGCCTGAAGTGAGCACTGAACCTAGAACTCCCAGATATCTGGTCTGATGATTAGGCCAGACTAATGGCCAATTTACAAGAGAAAGCAAAATACGGATCTAAACTAGGAAAATATCAGATATGTTCAGCCAATAATTTTTACTGTGAAACAATCTGCTAATTCCCATACTGAAGAAGTTTACATAATAAACCAGAATTTATCAAAATAAGGATCTTACTATAAATACAGGTACATATATAATGGTTTTATTTTTAAAAAATATTTTATGCAAGTCACTGCAATCATAGTGACACCCTTATAAAGAAGCACAGCAACAGCATCCCTATAATTTAACTACCAAGACACAATCTAATTAGACATTGTGACCTAACTGAAGTTTTGCATCACTATTTTGATGATGAAGTTTTGTTCTCTTAACAACTTGAGTAACATCATTAAGACAAAACACTAAAAGGTTTCTTACATGTAACCAGTAACAGACAGAAACTCAGAGAAGAAACTGATAAATGCTCTGGCACTAATAAACAAAACAACTTTATTATTTGAGAATCATGATTGTGGATTCTATGCTAGGATGTTACAGTGGTTCACGATGCTTTTTCTCTCGTTTTGCTTTTGTTTGTTTTTAACTCCTCTCTGATGAAAAGTAAGGGGGAATCTGCAATGGGAAACTTAATTTTGTCAGGCTCCAACTTCAAGAAATGAAAAATATTGTTGTCTAACAGCTTTGCTTTTAAGATCTCATTATTTTGGGTAGTATTTTATTTGTAAATTCAAAGTGTTTCTTTATAGAAGAATAGCCATTTTTAAAAATAGAAATAACTGTGCCTATAAAACACTTGCAAGACATTCTTTAAAGCACTAAATCTTTTTAACATCTATAGTAGTAGAAGTATGTTGAAAACGTTGGAAGTGTGTCAGAGCAGAAGGCAACCTGTAGGAATTTATTACCGGCATACTTGTAAAAGAGTAAATCTGAGATTCAGATTCCAGGGAAGACTGGAGAAATAGCAATTTAACATTGAACAATCCGTAAAATGAACTTGTAATGTCCACACGTCCAGGTGTAAGTACAGAACATATTTTAGTAGGTACAGATGTAAATTTAAACTGTGGTGGCCTAAAACTAGAGCTGCCTCAGTTTGCATTTGAGAAGACTTTTTAGTTGATGACTGACATCTGGACTCAACTGTGGCTTCTTCCATTCATCTTAAGGGGAAGGTAAAATCAAAGTCTGACTTGGTTTCTTTCTGTCCTTCCCCACATTGGTTTGTATCAAAACTGTCATGCTATTAACTCCTGTAACACCACCCTTCTTTTTGCCTTCATACTCCCAATGTGCACCTACTGCAGTCCCAAATGAAAGGACACATTAACATTCCTAAGCAGCAGGAGGAAAGACAGACAAGCCACAAGTCAGTAAGAATCCAGATGAAAATGTTGAGACCACGACTAAGATTTCTGAAGATTACAAAGCATGGCTGACATTTTGGTTCATTGCACTCAATATCAAAGAGTTCTTACGGAACACAAGTTCTTGAATTGTTTATTGATTGTTATTTACATTAGAATCCCCAAATTTCCTTTAAGAACAAATAATACAATACAGTACTACTGATCATTGTTCCTCTTCAGCAGTTTTCCTCTGCATTACAGGTAAACATTCACTCATTCATTCCACATCCTATTTAAGTCTACAACTGCTCTAAATTTGTAATTCAGATTTTTATTTATAAATTAAAGGCTTCACAACAGAGCTGGTTAGGTCTCAGGATACCATCGCAAAATACAAGTCTAGAGTTTATTCAAATAATGACAGATTTAAGCATGAACATAATCTTGCTACAGTGCAATTTTAAGTAGTGAATTTGTCCATAACAGTGGTTGTAGATTAAATTCTGTTCTCAAGTTCTCTGTCAAGGTTAGTAAGTAAAAAAAAAAAAGAAGCATCTTTTCTTTAATTGCTTCATCCAGTTTCTTGCCAGCCAATCATACCTGAAAACCTGAAAGACCTATGAAAGGAATAACAAAATCCTTTACAGACTTAAACCTTTAGCAAGTCATGAATAATGAACAGTAAATTCCCTCTATACTGTCATCAGCTTTATCTCTTTCCACTGACAGCAGCTGTAGCAGAAAGGACTAAATAAAACCATTTCAAAACAGGTATCTAGGCTCTTGCCAGATTTTCCATTTTCTTGTACTGAATAAAATATGACCTTGATTCTTACCACTGAATCAGGTTGCTACTCAGATAACCTGAAATAGAAAGGGTTGAAAAGGTGGAACAAAGCATTGCTTATGATAGAAACTCAAACCTTTTTCCTTGATGACTTTCTACACAGCCAAATCAATAACACTAGTGTATTTTTCCACACTTCCTTGGCTCAAAAAAAAAAAAAATCAAAACAAAACATACAAAACCCCAGACCAGTATCACTATTGCAGCTCTGAATATAAGCTTACAAATGCCTTTTAGATTCAGCTCCCCAGCAGATGAAGCTTTCCAGTCTCAAAAATTCTATTCTGACTGTGAGAATAATGGGTTTTTTGCATCTGTTTTTTTCTCTAGCAAAGACAAACTCTTTTCAGGGCACTGCTTGTGTTAAGAGCAAAGCAGATGGGGAGAAAGTTGTATCGAAGATTAGAGATCCTATACTCCAAATGTTACATGACTAATCTAAGAAACCAAGGGCTGCCTAAAACCAGGTTCCTCCAAACCACAAGTTTCTTACCAGCAAGGAGCCCACTCTCTCCAGTACGTGGTTGGAGCTATAGCTCCAACAAATCCGTAAGACCTCCGGTACCAAACATACCTAGACTGCTCTTCTTTTTATTAAGCTATACCCTTCCTAAAGGTTACTTTTTTCCAAAACCAGTCTCAGATGGGAGGGAAGACAGTATCTAATTCATGTTATTTAAATCAAATCTGACTCAATTTGTGAAAGCTGAATTCATCATGAAACAGCTTTGTTTTCAAGCAGGCATGACTGTAAAGCAATACAAAAAAGTAATTTAAAAGCAGTATGTTGATTATATATACATGCTAGTAAAAGATTTGCAAAAATTTCTAAAGCCCCATAAACCCAGCAGATATCCTTGTATCTGCAACACTTAATTGAATATGACCTGCTAAACTGGGACAGCATAGCTGTTTTATTATCTGGTTTCAAATATTCAGTACTGCAAGAGGGAATAGAAACATCTTGGAATTTTTCCCCTTATGTTCAGCAGCATACAAATATGAATGGTCAGCAAAAGTAGAAAACTTCTCAGAAAAGAAAGTTCTACTAGACTTTTAGACCTAACTCTTACCGTGGGAAATGCAAATTTGAACATGCATGACATGCTCTAGAACTGTGAGCTAAAAATGCATTTTCCCTCTCATTACAGTTCTTTCATAAAATAAGAAATTTTCTGCATTTCTCCCACATCATAAAGCACATCTCTTTTCCTTAAAGTGGCAGGATATCCTGCTGTAAGAGTAAAGCATCCTTGTCCTGCTAAGCACCAAGTGTCTGAGCAGCTTATTGCAAGTAAATTTCACATCCAAAAAGAAGAAAGTGAAAAGGCTGAAACATAACTGATAGCAACAATAGCACAGAGAGTCAAGTCAGTGAGAAGTGAAAACATACCTTGGAAGAAATGACTGAAAGTATTCCAGTAACTAGCCATAAAAAGGCACTGTTCTAAAGGATGACCCACAAGCCTGCTGTTTGGAATAGGCAATTTTTCATGAGCTTCTATAACAACTTTTTATGTATAGTCTATGCCAACAGATAAAATACCTTTGATGATGAATAGTGATAAGCTTTACACTAAACTTGCCAACTACACTTTATGTACTACAAGATCACGTTTAAGTTGGAAGATTAGAATGTCAGGAAAATGGAGTTACCTAGTAGCGTTAGGCTGCTTTGGAGCTGGCTGGAATTTTAGTAGGGAGACAGCAAACCGTTCTCTCAAAAAGCAAGGGAAACACCACATTGCAAATGCTACCACTAAGCATTTCCTTTTCCTGAGTGTGAAGAACCAGCAGCAGTAAGATCTTGTGCTAGAGGGCCACTGCCTGCTCAGAAGAGAATACAAGCCTAGCCTACAAACTCCTGATAAAGGCCACAAAGAGAGGAATACCATTAACCCAAGACATGTTAGCTTATGCCATGCTTCACAGAAGAGATTAAGTGCCAGAAGAGAAGAACTCGCAGGATTATAGATGGAACATCGCTCTTTCCCCAATATTTTCCTGGGCATCAAACACAGTGAAGAGTACTTTTATCTTCAATCCAAGACCCACCTATCAAACTCAAAAACCCCTTACACTATCCTAAGGGGAAAAACACACAAGGGAAATACACTGAGTGAAGAACAGAGATAGCGGTGCAAAAATAGCCGTCTTAGATGTTCCATCGTGACTTTAGTGAGTGCTTTTAAGGCAGCATGGCATAGCAGCCATATGCCAGCCTGTATCACTCAGCTAGAAAACATGCTGTCACCTTGAAACAAAGTCTAAAATTCTCAAAGGAAGTCCTGAAAGTCATCTGACCTTATACCCAATTCTGCTCTGCCTAGTCATCCAGGATAGGGTGTAATGCTGTGTAAAGGAGACACTGATAAGAATCTAGACAGAACAGTAACTACACTTTACTACAAAAGCAGTGCATTCAATAGAAACAGCTTAAGTAGAGAATATCAAGCTGATCACACGTGGTCACACAAGTGGTATTCACATATAGGTTCTGACTTCCTCTAACCTCAGGATGACATTGTATAAAACTAGATTTTAGAAAGCTTTCAATAAAAGCATGTGGATAAACTAGAACCCAGTAAACAAAGACATTAAAACCCGATAGAATAATTAACTAGGAAGTGCACCAGAAAGATCTACTGATTATCAGAAGTTCAATTCAAGCTTTATTATATTCTCAATAATAGCTTAAACCAAGGGGAAATATTTTACACTTGAGTTCCGTGCACTATGTAAAGGCAGAGATTCAAGTAAAGGACAGTTCACCGAATCCTGCCGGCTGCTTTCTAGCTTGTGAATAAAATGAAACCTTTGACTGCCAGGCATCACCTATTGTGCTTAAACTGGGCCTTAGGAGGTTTTTATGGTCTTTGTTTCTAGCTCTCTTAGAATAAGGAATCCCTTCCCAAATCTAGCTATTTTGTTAGGTTTTAGTCTCTAGTTTGCCAAATCTAGACTGTCAGTAAAAAAATTAGCTTTCATTCTGGATAATTTAAACTTTTGCAACCAGTTATTCAGACATACTCCTTTTGCAAAGTCTTCAAAATTCAGTTATCTTAAAGGCTTTAGTATTACTATACTCTTACTTTTTCAAAAGGAGAAGCTGAGAAGTCACCAACGCTCAGTGGCCTTGCTGTCAGCCTTTAAATATACAATTAATTTTGATGTTAGAAACATTTGTTTTATTTCTCAAGTGAGGGAGGGAGAACAGGGCCCTTCTAGACATGGACAAAGAAGAAATCAGGAAAAACTATTACTCATACAATAAGCACTTAATTACTAAACATTATACATTTTGCTAACTAAACTCTTACTATTGTGTATTAGCAGCTTGGCCTACAACTAACAATTTAAGCTACTGAGTGCCTGCTGGGGGGGTAACACTGATTTTTACCATCTTAGGAGGAAAAACTAAAGTGACTAAAACTAAGTGGCAAAAGAAAAACCAACCAAACAAAGCCTAAACGAAAAATCCGCCCCACCCCCACAAAATAATTTACTTCCGAAACTGAAACATGCTTTAACAACATGATTTGAACAGAAAGCTGACACGTAGTCAAGTACATATATGCATAACAAACAGTGAAGAATTCTAATAGCATTATGTTAATGCTTTAAAAATTTAATGGATTTTAAAATAATGTAGATAGCATATGATACGATATAGGGAAAACATTTTCTCTTGCATTGTTTAACAAATCTGTCAATAATCAAAACACAGGAAGTAACAGAGATGGGAAGCAACTAGTAAATTACATTTTAGAGGCTATTTAAAGTTACTTCCTTGAATGTGACTTTTAAACATCTTAATTACTTATTAATTACCTAAGATGACCAGACTCCAAATGAAGACAAAAATATGTAGTTTCCATTAACCAACATTAAACAATGCCATTTTGCACTGCGGGAAAGGGGGACTTGCATCAGGAAAAATACTAATGCTGGTATTTGTGGTGCACGTACAGAGTAGATGACAGATGCTACAAATATCAGGAGCGGCCTACATACAGAATAGACCAAGTTTGACCTGCCTAAAACTGTAACCATCTTGACATTAAGCTGTTGCTGTGATAAGCAAATGGTAAGAAATGCAAAGTTATTCAGAGTCTGTATCATGTGAGCTCAATCTCCTGCAGCCATTTTCCAGTGTCACACAGTTAATGCAGAAGTACTAAGCACAATAGCTTTAGTTACAAAAGTAAGTACAGTAGCATAGACATCTGCTAGAAACCAAACATGGCTCCTTGCTCTACATTCAATTTTTAGGGAAAGAACTTGTGAAATAGAAGTTTGATTTTTTTAATGTATTCCCAGAGCATTTCATGGCTAAACTGACCATACAGGGTAAGCAATCTTCCTGTTGTGTTCTTCCAAAGAAAAGAGAAGAAAAAAAAATGGAAGTGTAGTCCTACAATTGCAAAAAGTGGAAGACTCCAAAGAAAGCAAATTGCTTTGAACTCAAGAGTTTATGACAGACACTATTAGTCAAGTTATTCTCAGTTTATAATTTCTATTTTTTACCAGATAATTTACAGTATAACAGAACAAACCAAAAAGCTCTACTTAAGTCAGTTGTCTTATGTAATCCTAATAATAAAAATTGGAACCATTTCTGACCTAAAAATTACCAAAAAACTTTAAATGCCAACAAGATAAAATCTTGGGATGCTACTACCTCAAGAACAACAAAAAAACACCTATCAAATGTGTCAGACATTGAAAATTTGGAAATGTCTTTACTCTGAATAAATGTGAACAAAATTGCAAGGTGTCTGATCATAACATTAAGTAACTCTCCTCGACAGGCTGTGGAACTGACTGCATGACTCACCAGTAGAACAGTCACAAGCACCCTGCACATGGTCTTCTGTAATTATATCCCTCACAGTAAGTTAACTTACACTGGCACATTTTAGTCCAATAAAAAATAACCACTTCTAAACAAAAATATTCACATTCCAGGAGGAGGCACTCAGAAGAAACAAATGAGAAGAGATCTGGATAATTGCCACATTGCAGGTTTAAAATAGAGGGATAGAGAGTCTTGTCTTTTTTTCTAGAAAGATTGTGAAGAAATAATAAATTATATCAAAATGGCTTGAAAAAAATACCACTGAATGCCAGCCCCTCTTGTCCATGACGACTCTATTATTTACCACCTTCCCACTGTGTTAAGAGTTTCTATTAATATGTATGCATTGAAGAAGAGCTGCATGGCCATAGGGGGAAACAGGCAGATACATAAACTGAGAACACTAAACAGTCCATATTTCTCATCAGCAATCACCTGAAAACCTAGCAGCACTAGCAACACTTATCCAAAAAGTTTGCTTCTGTGAGAGTTGTTTCCAAACATAAGCACATACAAGAAGTCCCTGGTTAGCCCTTAAATTAACTGGTATTTACTTGTTATAGGGGAAGGTATTATATAGCAGGCCAGCTTAATTTTTATCTTAAATTAGAAACAAATGAACAGCTAGTCCCTGATTTAATACAACTTCAGTGCATTTTTTTAAAGCAGAATTTTAAAATGAACATTTTGGTTGTAAGTTTTCTTATCCTACAGTAGTGTTTGGCAGGGGATGTCTAATCCTTCCCCCAGAATCACTGACACAAAAATCCTGAGCATAAGCACTTCCACTGAGTTTTAGAAATTTTTGAAAAAAAGCACTCATATTAGTATTAACACAGCAGGAGCAAAAAAAGCAAGATCCCAGTCAAACTAGACAGGAAGTTATCTTAACTTCTGGGTACAAATTTCAGAGCCGGTGCTAAAAAAGGCCAAGTGCAGATTTGCTAGAAGGTGTCAGTGGAGTGTACCTTCCTATTGGCACCTTCAGCATAGTATGCTTAAGTTATGCAGTGCAAATGATACAGTGCTGTTTTCCCACTTAAACCTGGATTGCATCTAGACCTGTTATCACAGAATTACAGGTTGGAAGGGACCACAGGTGATCTTGTCAGACCTCCTGCCCATGACAAAAGCAATACTGAATTCAGACCAGACAGCAGAGCTGGGTCCAGAAAAACCCCAGGGGCAGAGATCCACAACTGCGCTGGGCAACCTGTTCCCAAGCTCAACTGCATCACCCCCATCCTCACACGCTGAAAACTTCTCTGTTCAAATTTACAGTTGATTCTCATCTTCCTGCCAGGAACTTTCACAGTCAATCTTCAGAACAACCTCCTTGGTAGGTAGAAGGTTTTCAGATCTCCCAAGCCATCCCTTCTTCAGGCAGGCTTAGTTCCCTCTAGCTTTT
This sequence comes from Platysteira castanea, assembly GCA_013397175.1. Taxonomy (NCBI): domain Eukaryota; kingdom Metazoa; phylum Chordata; class Aves; order Passeriformes; genus Platysteira; species Platysteira castanea. The sequence continues at coordinate 91,445 of VYXC01004615.1, forward strand.
TCTAGTAAGTCATGTGCTCCAGCCCCTTGACCAACTTATGTAATCTCAACAGTTTCATTTAGAAACATCAGCCAGAAGCAGTTTGCTTTAACCACTTCAAGATTGAGTCCTCTTATTCTTTTGCACTGACGATGAATTTGCTACTTGTGGTAAACTACAAATGCCAGTGAAAGCATGAGCAAGTCATGCACTCTTTTGATAAAGGTAGGTACTACATCCTAAAAAATCTAGTACTTGGCCCATTCTGCTGCTGAGAGGAAAAAAAAAAGGTGCATCGGAAAGCACTTGTTTTCACACCAGGAATTTTCCACCCCCTGTGCAGTGCAGAAAGGCCATAAGCAGGTTCAGATGTCAAAAGCACCAAACTAGCCTAGAACAGCTGGTATAATTATTACCACTTTAAGTAGTAATAATTGCTTTTAAAAGGATGTTCCAAAATTGATACTTGAACCTTTTGATATTTGTCTGTTAATTATTAGACATATATTTATTCAACACATCTGCAGAACTTGTCAGAAGTTTCAACTTCAGTGAAACTTTAAGACACCATGGCAAAGAAAACCATTAGAGCTTTAAGCACTATGACAGTCTGAACACTTTTATATGGAAGAGATCAATAAACGGGTTTGAGTAGCCTTTTAGATAAAGTGAATACAACATATGAAAATATTATTTGAATGCCTTCATAATATATGGGATATCAAGACTTTGAGTACAAAAAATTGTAAGTTGTCTCTTAGGAGTTTCCCCACACTTAAATAGGAAGAATAATTACCTACTGTCTGCAGGTAAAAGTTAATTGTAAAGCAGCAATTAAAACATGTACATTTGTTCCTAAGCATATCAAAGCAGACATCAAAGATAGAAAAAAAACATATATAAGATGACAGTCAAAAGGTTAAGATAGTTTATAAATAACATGCTGACACCTGTATATTTCACATGGGCAAAAGGCAGTGTACAGGTCGGCATTAAGTCTCCTCTAATCATCTTTATTGGTAAGACACAAGAAAAAGTCAATCTACATAGAACCTTCAGCATAAAGTGAAGCAAAATAGTAAGGGATGTAACTGGCATGAAGCAGTAATGAGAAAGCCAAGCTATTACAAAGTTATTATTGTTTCAAACTTTCTTTCTTGAAACCCAGTCTCCAAGATATGCGTGATTTTGCTTTTTCCATCTTGTATCAACATCAACTCCCAAATAGTTGGGGTAAGGACAGAGAAAAACAAACCCCTTGTTTCCCTTCTGGTAGATATTAACCCAGCACGGTCCATTCTTTACTCTAACACAGCCTTTGCTTCTAAGCATGAATAACCTACTCTCAAGGAACAACAGAAAGCCATGTACTTCTAGACACTGACAGACTTCATCCAGAAGTTAAGAATACCTCTCTCAAAAGAGTTTGACTCTGTTGTGAAGAAAGAAAATAATTACTTCAGCTAGGACAAGGAAGAGAGACATGCTTAATCAGTGTAAGTACAACAAACAGACTGAGTAACTGCAGAGATGGCACTCTGTGAAAAATAAAGATAAAACATAAATCCTGTATTGTGTTTTATGTTGCTTATTACTCTGCATATCTTATCTGGTTGAACTCCACTCCTACAAAGAGTAACTAGTGTGTCAACTTCTCTCAGTGAGAGAAATCAGAGCACAACATCCAGTACAAGTTTAAGGTGTTCAAAATAAACACCTTAATTGGTCTTCAATCAAGGACAACACTGCACTAAGTACACTGTCTAGGTTGTAGCATTAGGGTCTTAATCCAAAATCATGTATTAGGTTATTAAAGTATCAACAGTTAATTGTGCAAATAAAACTAAATCAGTGCCTGCATTTTCAAAGAAGGAAGGAAAAGACTGATCTCAACACAAATACCATCACAAATGGTGACTGGAATGGAAAGAGAAACTGAAAATTATGTACAAAGCCATTGCATATTCTTTCTTCTTAGGGAAAAAAAAAAAGAAAAAAACCCAGAAAATTACCATGGAATCAGATGACAGTTCAAAAAAATGAAATAGAAAACCCGATGCTATTTTGCAATTTTTGAACTACAATTGCTAGCATTTTTTCAATAAATCAATGATCTGGGAAAGAGAAAATTTAGTTTCAACAGTACTTCTCTCTTGATAGTACGAGTAATTTCTTAAGCAAACTACAATTTACTGTTTAATTGCTTTTAAAGTCTACCTGCAATTTCAACTCTCGTCTCCTTTCAATAGGGAATGGCAAGGGTAGAGAGTTAAAGTCACATCATGTTGCTCTAGTTTTTATCAAGGATATTGACCACCACTGAGCAACTACCATCCAGTAAGAAAATGAAGAATGCTATTTCAAAAATTAAACCATGCTAAAATTACCACTATGTTGATTCTTCAGCATGTACCTGCACAAGCCTTCAACAGATTATCCATCAAATTTTGACTAACATCTGTGAAGACCGAAGTAGCAGAAAGCAATGGTGACCATGTTCTGACCAGATGGTAAATATATGGAAAGAAGGGAGTAGTTGTCTTTAATTTGGGTAGTATATGAAATACCACAAATCACTACCACAGTACATGCTATAGAAAACAAAACCCCAGCATTCTGAAGCCTTGGCATAACCAGTTGCAAGAGCAATCCACACGTAATTCAACTGAAGTGAAGAGAATAAAGCTTAAAAATATGAGTACATTTTAGCATTACAGCTCACATTAATAGCACATAAAAAACCCACTGCCACATATTTTCAAGTTTTAATGAAGACTACTACAATTCTGTAATTTATGCATTAAACTAATAGGAACAAATGGATTAAAAATAATGAAATAATAATAAAATCTCACCATTTAGACAGACTACTAATCCCTGCCTTCAAGTGTACACATTAGTCCAGAAATATGGCTTTTTACCACAGACTGAAAAGATTTCTGCTTGCAGAAAAGGACAGTATTTTAAGACTTACTATCTGGAACTCTTATTTGAACATGAACGAGAAGAAAAAAATTACAAAAGGGATGGAAATTCCAATTTTGAGGCTAGAAAAGATCGTGTCAATCATATGGATTAGTCTCCTAAATGCTGCAGCTGAGACAACTCCACAATGTAGTGTCACTTCACAGTCATGCTGCTTGTATTTATGCTATAGCCAATCCTTCAGGTAAGTATAAAATCCTTAGCTAGAAATTTTGAGTAACTAACTCCTTACATCTTAACAGCTATTTACCTTCTTTATTATAAGTCCATGAGTTGCTTCTAGACTGAAATTATGCAGGGAAAATAAAGGATAGAGCAAAAACATATCAAAGAAAGATGAATTCCAGGCAACGACGTGGAGATGCTATCAACTCAGTCCTTGCACTGGAGAAATCCAACTTGCTTTATTAAGGAAAAAAACCTGTGATCATACAGGTATAGAATCTAAGAGTCAAGAGAAGAATCCAACTATTCCCTCTCACAAATAGAGAATTAAAGTACTTGCTCTGAGAGCTCTGACCCTTGTATACAAAGCAGTGCATGCATTCAGATAACACCTAATTCCTGATACAATAACACATCACCACTCTCGGTGGTGATCTAGGTACTGGAAACAGAAGAAAACCCTTCTTTTTGCCCTCCTTAACTATTAGAATCCAAATGGAAGTCATCTTCACTGAAAAGCTGTTTTCTGCATCCTTCACTAAAAGATCTGTATTTTATTTAAAAGTATATGCTTTGTGTTAAGCTTTTACATATCTATTTTTTTTTCTCACTGAGAAAAACACATATCTGTCATGAGCAAAAAAGGTAACAGAATAGAAGAAGTATTTCCATTCCTCAGAACCCCCACAGATAATTTAACCATGGGGTATGTCCCTTAAGATGAAATACTGAAGGTTTATCTTGATCACCACTACAAACATGACAACAGTTAAGTACAATCTTCAGAAACATCAGATGAATAAAAATTTGTTTATTCAAATGTAACCCTGCTCCATAAACCCAATATAAACCAGAAAGAATATTTAAACCAACTGCATTTAGAGGTCTTGGTTAGTCCAAAAGCCTTCTATTGACGTTGTGCTACACTCTGAATTAAATGAAAATCCTAAATACTTGGTTCCTTCTTACTACTACATTCACCACTTGACACACTCCTGTTTCTATAGTCTCCTATACTGAGCCCAGTGAATTCTTATACGAAAGCTAGAGCCTCTCTTCACATCTCCTTTTATGCTACTTAGGTACTTCAAATTCTTTCCCTGCTGTCCTTGTTATTAAAGAAATCAGAGACACTTTCCAATTTTTTTAGATATGAAGCTACTTCAAGTATACTAGAAAAAATCTTTGAAAAGAGCCAGAGACACAAATTATAATTTCACAAACTTGAAAGGATACAAGAATATTGAATGTACATCAAAACCCACATCTCTATTACCGATAACAACTGAAGAACAGTAAACTGGTTTGGCAACCAGGTAACTAATTTCTCTTTTTAAAAAATTAACTGCTTAATTTAACAGTTGGTCACAACAAAGATTATAAATGCCACCTTACAGCCATCTCCCAACAGGGTGAACTAAGACTTCACTGTGATACAATAGCCATGGGCAGCAGGGCATCCACTCAGAGTATTATGGTTTCTTAGAACTCCAAACCACAAAATACTATATATTACTGGACTACAAAATTCAGGATGAATATGAAAGTTTGTTGTTTTGGTTTTGGGTTTTTTTTTTTAGTTTCAGAAGAGTTGATTCTCCAATACTCTTATAACCTAAACCATCCCTTTGTCATTTCTCACTTTTTGAGTTTTTCTAAAACACAAACTTTCCCTCCCCAAATCACTTTTATCTTCTTTCTACATCAAACTGGAACTTCTCATCCTCACCTTCCAGGCTGCACAAGTTGCCTCACATAGTTTGTATTTCCATCACCTGCCTGATGACAGGCTGTATTTCACTAAATACTCTTTCCTTAGACGTGATCTGGAAAGGAGAAGACCACCAGGGTTCTTTTTGCTTCCTTATGATTATAACTTTACAGGTTCATAAACAGAAGCCTGATTGCTTCCGGGTCCCCATCTTCTGAGATACCAGACTATTACAACTCCTGCAATAACAGGCTGTGTATATGGTTTATTGTATGTAGGGACAGGCTGCAAGGGCTTCCTGGATGAGTCAAAATTACACTAAAGTAATCTTAAGTGCTCAGTGGAACAGGGTGAAAGTGCTACATATTCACATAAAAGCATAAAGAGAGAACAAGTATAATAAATAGAATTTACAAGTTAGTAATTATAAAAGAGAAAAGATGCTTAAGTCAAAATACTTCTAAGGTTGTAACTTCTAAGAACGCTCCAAAAAGCAATTGTAGGCTTTCTTCTTCTAATTGTCTTCTTTCTAGCAACAGAACACACAAGGCCGGCTAAGCTTAGGTCATCTTTTGGTGCCTCAGTTTACGTGCACGTCAGTGCGTTCTATACCCAGAGGCTCTCCCAGACCCCGGGACAGGGCCAGGCTCCTGCAGCCTCCCAGATGCCCCAGAGCCCGTCCCAGCTCAGGCACACACACACCTCCTGCCGCCCGAGGGAGCGATCCCTCCACGCCCCTCAGCTGCCCGCGGTAACTTGCGCTGCTTTACGACAACGCTCGCACAGCTTCTCCCAGACCACCAAGGATTTCAGAAGGCAAAAAATGAAACCGGACTCGCGACACCGGCCCCAAACCCGCCGCGGGAGACTCACAGGCCCAGTCCGAACGTTCCCTCCCCGTACCTGTCCATGGTCTGCGGCAGCGCCAAGCCCGTCTGCTCGGCCATGGCCCCGGGCGGAGGAGCGGGCCCAGCCGAGGGCCCGGAGCCTGACAAAGGCGTCACGCGTGCGGCAGCGAGAAAGGGGAGCGAACGGGAAGGTGGCAAATCCACCCTATCGCGGGACGACCGGGGCGGCCTCTCCTTCGGCAGGCGGGACGCGGCGCAGGGCCGGTGGCCGGGGCAGGACGGAGCACCCGGGCCTCCGCGGGGAGAGGCGGCGAGCGCTGAGCGCAGCCGCGCCGCCCGTCACTGCCGCCCAACCCCGCAGCGCGCCTGCGCCAAGGGCAGAGCGCGAGCCCGTGCCTGGGGCGCTGGGTGCGCCGGGAGCTGTAGTCCCGCCGTAGTCCCGCCGCGATCCCACGGCAGTCCTGCCGCCGCTGGGAGCTGTAGTCCCGCCGCCGGCGCGGGCTTAAAGGTCCGGCGGGGCGCTCCCTTGCCCTGCCCATGTCTCTCCTCGCCGCCGTCGCGCAGTCGCTGCCCGGCTCCGCGCGCGGGGCAGGTACGGGAGCGTGGCGGGGTGGCCGAGCG
>VYXC01004615.1:97828-250762 GCA_013397175.1 Platysteira castanea
CTCACGGGTGCAGGGAGGGAGGGAGGGAGGGAGAAAGAGAGAGAGGGAGGCTGGGCCGCCTGCTCTGCCCCCTCCCCCTCGGGCAGGAGCATCCCCCATTCCCTCTGCTGCCGAACAGGTGCAGGCGGCCCCCGTCTCTGCTTGGCCGCCGGGCCCTGGCACCTGCCCTCAGGGCGGAGGGGACCCTGCCAGGTGCCAGCCTCGACCGGGCTGCCCCGAAGGGCGGTGGCTGGAACGGCGGAAGGGAAATTAACCCGTTTCAGTGGTGGTGTCAATGACAAGGACAAGCACCCGGCGCCCTTGTAAGTGGCACTTGGTGCTAGATGGAGGCCCCGTGACCACTGGCTTCTGTGTGCAAGTGGGGTGAGGGATGGCATGGCCGGTGGTAATGGCAACGCTCTCTTTTGGGTTTGTTGGTGTGCTTTGAAATGGGAAAAAGTCCTTCTAAGGTGCTTTTAAATTTTGTTGTATGTTCAGAAGTCAAGTTAGAGCATCACAATCTGAGAAACTGGAAATTTAGAAGCTGAAGAGCCTTTAAAGAGCAAAGAGGTGGATAGCACCTGGAAAGAAGTTGCCTTTCCAATTATCTCCATCGTGAGTGTCTGTCTCCTGCCCTCACGTCATGCTCCCCAAGCAAAGGCAATAGCCTGTTTTTCAGAGGCAGTTGTGATACGACAGATTCTTGGAAAGATTAGTTAGTAAAAACCAACTTCTAATTTTCCTTTTCAGGTTACATTTTTAAAGAATAGCTCTCGTAATAAGTTTTGCTATATGAAACTAGTCCCTGTACCTTGTGTAAATTACACTGCAGTTGCTGTTCAAGGTTATAATTTACAGGGCCAAGCCCAGGGTGCAACTGTGCAGCTGCATCAGCCTACAGCTGTTCTTGGTTGAGATCAAGCATTTGCGTGTACATGATAATAGACATCAGGTGGAATAGGAAGGCAAGTTTAGGGAATATACTGAATTATTTGCTGCCTTAGCTAGGGACAATACAGACTGGCTTTGAGAGTCTTTGGGGAGAGAAAAGTGTTGTCAAAATGTGTGTAAAACGCCTGGACCTTGACTTGGACTTGTAAGCAGTATTATGTGCATAAGAGTAAGGGCAAGTATAAAGGTAGAAAGGTGTTTTTAATGTTCTAATTGCTACAAATATCATAAAGAGGAATGCTGAAGTATTTACAGAGGTATAGATGTTCCTTACAGGAGGAGTGTATAGAAACAGGTGGGAAGAAGACATCAACGTCATGTCCTAGAAAACTTATTTTGTATTTGTTCTTGGGACCATACAATTCAGTGCTGCTGCCACTGTTGAGGAGTATTGGATGTACAGTAGCCTGAGTAAACCACGTGGGCATGACCTCCTGGAAGAGATCCTAATACACACTGTCCCAGTTACAGCTGTCCATGGTATGTAAGAGCAATATTAGATCAAGAGTTTCTGGTTCCTATTCTTTGTCTGGACTAAGCTCATTGTCTATTGGGCAGAACATTGAGCAGCTAGGCTAGCCTAGCTTAGGTTTTTTATATTTATTCTCAAGTGTTACAAATGGAAATAGGGAAGCTGGTTTTAGTTCTAGGAGTATGTGGTTTGTGCAATTTCTGTATTTTTGCTTTGGAGTTGAAAGGATATGCTAGTTGCTTGCCATTTATGATAAAGGTCATAGTGACTAATAATGGCTGTGAAGAATATTTACCTGAAGAAAATATTCTAATTTTTTTCCAAACATGAAAAATAAAAACATAAAAGCATAATTGGACATGCTTTAGTGGTTTTAAACTAGAAGAGTTTTGAACATAAGGAAGATTGAACATAAGGAAGAAATCTTTTATGGTGAGGGTGTTAAAGCACTGGCACAGGTCATCCAGAGAGAGGGTGGATTCCTCATCCCTGAAAACATTTAAGGTCACATTAAGCAACCTGATCTGGTTGAAGATGTCCCTACTCATTGCAGGGAGGTTGCACTAGAGGAGCTTTAAAGGTCCCTTACAACCCAAAGCATTCTATAATGGCAGACCCCTTAACATCCCATAAATAGCTTAAAAATTCTGAAATCCAAAAACTGATTTGTGGAGACTTTTGGACAGCTTGGGGAATATGTTCTTTGTCTGCTCTTTCCAGAATCAAAACTTGATCCTAAAATACATATATAACCAATTGGTTTTAAATTTAAAAAAAACACTTCCTTATTCCCAGACAGAGCAAGAGTTGTCATTCCATCCTTCTCTATTCTCCTTAACAAGACTGGATGTGCAGCTGCTCTATTCAAATGCCTGCTTTATTCTCCCCTACAATCTTCTTCACTCTCCCTCATCCCCCTTTTCTCTTCATTTTCTTTCCACTTGTTGTTCTTTATGCTTCCTTCTTTGCATTGGCAATTTCCACTTTAAATCTCAGATTGCCTCTTGCATTTTTAAAATTTTTAAACTATTGTTTCCTATGTCATCCCTTAATAGATCCTTCTTTGTTTCTTCCTTCTGTTTCTCTGATGTTCGCTGCACTCTGCCTCACTCTGTCATCCCTTACCTGCACCTGGCAGTCAGGAGCTATGTTCGAGCCGAGAGAGAACTGTCCCGGGAGCAGGCTTCGTTCGGCCGGTGCAAAGTGAGGGAAAGTGGCTGCTCTTCCTGGAGGTTTGCCAGAGCTCAGCTCCTGGACACTGACTGGAGGTAGCAGCCATTTTGAATTAAGTAAAACTGCACATTTGAAGGCAAGTACAGAACTTAATGAAAATCACCAAAAGCAATATAAGCTATGTAGGGCTTAAAATTGAGCCCTAAAATTGGCTATCAGATTTACTGCAAAATATCAACTTTTAAAATACTGAATGGTTTGATAACATATTTATACAGATTTAAGCTTAATGAAGAAGTTGACAAGCAATTGCTGGAAGAATTACATGGAGGTAGATTAAATATACATATATGACTATTTCAGTGAGGCCTGAAAAAGAGGAAAAGAAGACAAGTAATGAAGGAGCTGTACCTTAATACAGTTCTTCTGACCTGACAGTATTAAAACTGTTGAAATTATTCACTGTTTACAACAAAGCTAAGTAACCCAGCAATATAGGAATATTCTATTTCGGCAAATCTAAGTGTTAACAGCTATGATAGCAATATGTGAAATTAAATTACAAGTTCAGTTAGGCATTTTTCATCTACTTGGTTCCATTTTTTAAAAGATAAGTAGCCCTCAGTTAGGCTAAAATGAATCTAATTAAGCTGAAAAACATGTTTCTGCAATAAAACTTGGGTTTTTTGCAGTAGCATAACACTGCATTTTAACCTTCAAGCTAGTTGGGATAGTTGCTTTCTGTCAAAAAGACTAGCATGGTTTGTTAGTCATATGAGGTTTAAAGAGGCTTAAATTGCTTCATAATGAATTTCTTAAAATAAAAATACACTTTATACAATGTTAATTGAATTATCTTGGCTTATTTGGGCCTTTCTTACATTTGTTTCTTTGGAACTGGCCCAGGTCAAGTAATTCATATACCAGATTGAATTAAGCTCTCATGTTCTGATTCAGCTGTTGTTACTATCTTTTAACTTCCAGTTATGACAGAGTTGGTTGCTAGAAACAAACAAAAATTGTTTTCTGCTAGTGGCTAGTTGATAAAAAACTGCCTTTACATCTTGGTTTTCTTTGGTTCTGGAGTGCTTTTCCTTATCCTAATGATTGATCTGCCAAGTGAAACTGTCCTTTGGGAAGAACTGACAGAAACAGTGCGATCCCTTGCATGTGAATCCTCAAATCATCTGAAAAGCAATAACCCACAAGTAAATAGGGACATAAAAGAGGAGCGTAGAATGCCTAGAGCCAGCCCTGTGATAGATGGGATAGTTCATAAAATTAAGTATTTTCAATTGCTGAAAGAAAGCAGTTTTGCTGCCTTTAATGATTCAGAATAGCACAAACGGGTTAGAGCAAGTGTTGAGAAACTCTTAATTACAGCGTTGATTTAGGGCAGGCAGACCATACAGCCCAACATAAACAGAGTGCAGAAAGCAGAGACGTAAGTGTTAGAGCAACTCACTTTCAACTGCCCTAATTTATCTTTCTCAGCTTTAGTCATCTCTCTTTCACGCACAAAGCTATGCATATTTCATCCTTGGAAAATCAGCCTGCACTTTTATTAAACTGTTATTTTCACACTTCTGATTTCAACTATATATTTCCATATGAGCAGTACTGTTTGGTCTGAATAATTACTATTATGAATTACCCAGAATAATTATGCAGAATAATTCATGGACTAGTGCAAAACAGAACACCAAGTGCCAGTGAATGAAATTCTGAAAACTTGACCTGACCTACATTAATGATCACAATATTAATATCTTATGAGAGGAACTCCTGTCAGGCTGTACATTGATGTGGAGGCTGGAGGGATTTAGATGGTGGGTAGTGAAAGGGAGGGAGGTGAAATGTGGCACCACAGTATACAGAATAGATGGAATGTTAAATAGTAACATTCACACCTTAATTTTTTTCTGAACAGCTTATTTTTTTGTTAGAACTTTCAGTGTAGTAGCAACTCAGTAATGAAAAAGTTGTAGCTTGAAAATTGGATGCTATTCAGATAGTACAACTTTTCACCTGTGTGCTGATTTTGATTTGTTTTTGAATTTTCATACTTGACCTATTTGCATTTGAGTTTCAGAATATGTTTAGAAATTATATTAGGACACGTGATTGTTTAATATATTCTTCAGCTAGGCAAAGTGACACAATTTCCTTTGTAGTAGTTGTAAATATTATAGCTGGTATGAGCTTATAATTAATTCCTTATGCTAGGAGTTTGTAAGGGAAGTTTGGAAATACTGTAACTATTTCTTTGTCTAGCAGTTGTTCTGAATAGGTGGCTATTTGATCTGGGCTTCTAAATCAAACTGAAAGCTCATTTTAGTTAGTCACTTTCAGCTCAGTCTGACAGATATTTTCTCAGAGCTGATGATTCAGATTGCAGCCGTTTTCCTTGGGAGGAGGGTGTGTGCACATTTTTTTTTTTTCGTTTAGAGCTCGCCTCCTTTCAGGAAGCAGCAGGGAAATGCTATCTATAGGTAAGACTTCAAACCCCATGATTCCTTGGGAGAGCATGCGCTGAAAGCTTCCAGTTGTCAAAGTGCTCCTGCCAGACTGGTCGACTATTTGTCATATACCAAACCTGAAAGAAGAAAATAAATATACTGTCGTTTTGTTGACCTTTAAATACAGAAAATCCAAAGGTAACTGTTCCTTAAACATTTCTCTGTTGGCTGCGTGGGTTTCTGCATGCAAATGGAGCTGGTATTGCTATGGGGATATAGATTTCCTGTACTGGATTGTGAATTTTGTACAAATACTTATACCAGCAAATAATCAAGAGTACTGCATACTAGTCCAACATTAGACATTGTCTGGCCTGTCTTTCAAAGCCATTTATTAACTAGTATTTTTTCATTTGGACTGGCTAAATTCATTAAAGGAAGGTCTTGACCTTGACAAGAGGGTTGAACTGTGCAGTGATTTTTGCCTTTAAGAAACAATATGGAAGGGAATGTGAATCACAGTCCTTAGGATAAAGTTCAAAACCAGCTAGCCTAAGTCAAGGTACACATTTGAAGCAACTGCTGTGCTAGCCACTATAGATAACCTGATGACTAACTACTTAAATATAACTTTGTTGACGACAGAATTTTAACATTTCAGCTGCTATGTTTTTCTCTCTAAATGTATTTTTATACTGATAGCCCAGAACCAGGGAAGAGGGATACACATGATCCTTTTCTCCCTCTGATGTGGAGTTATCAGTAGGTTTATATAGCCTTAGGAGTAATAGTGATGTGGGTAGAAGTGAAGCTAATGGACAGTTACACAGACAGAGCTTGGTGTATTGTGGTTTACTGCAGTATTGCTTTCAAATACCTTGTAAGGTTTTCTGCACTCACAGCAGCAGCAGCGCTGCCTGGAACAGATGCAATGGCTTACCCCGTCCTTAGGAGCTCAATGTTGTCTCACAGCATGGTCTGCTCAGGAAGCCTTGCTGCTCACTTTACATGTTGAACTGGTAAATAAAGGAGAGCATAGGCAGTAACTTGATAGCAGAAACCTCTCCGGACATTCATTTTATCTAAAATGTGCGTGCATGCCTCAGAAGATATTTAAAAGAAAGAACAAAAAATGTAAGATACACCTGGACCATCTAATATCAGAAGGGACAGTGTCGACAGTTTCCCACTTTGCCACCTTTCTTAAACATTTAATTGATTGGCTTACCATTGTTACATTACAAAAACAATCCTAAGAAAAAATGCAGTCTTAGGCATGTAAATGTCATATGATTAACTCAATAGAAATGCAGCTAGGTATTCAGCGATGGCCATCTTTGACATAGTTAATTAAGTGATTTGGGGCTCATTTAAATTACTTTTGAGATTTAGAATGATCTCTTCAATTGGCTAAAAGCCTGCAAAATGTAGAGGTTCCTGTTGTGATTTCAAACAATTGCTGTTCATTGATGTCTGTAGTGTATTAGTACTATTTGGTTTCAAAATAATAATAAAATTATATGATCTGCCCTGTTTCATATGAAGCACCTTTTCTAGCAGATATAAGCCTCAACCATTCCACATACATTTCCTTTCTAAAGTTTAAACTTATGTATTGATTTAGCAAATAATTTGCATCACTAGTCTTTGTCTCGTGCATAGAAGGATGGTTTTTAACATGCAGCATGTCTATACTGTAAGTATTACGATTTTCCCTGGTTTTATATTTCATTTGAAAGCATCAGAAAGATCCCAGTCTAGTAATACCGCCTCGGTCTGCTGATATTGACCTTATGTTTTTCTAATGAACAAATTACCGATGATTTCATATGTATGTGTATGAATAGAGTGGGTCTGTATATAAGTAGAGCGAATGGATAGCTATACCGTCAAGTAAAGGACTGCTTTGATGTAAAATAGCATTTTACGCGGAGAGATCCTAAGGTCACCGAAGGCAAATCTAACACTCATCGGTGGCTTTGTACGCGATGTGTCTCCGCCCCCCCCGCCCCCCTTCCCGGCTGTGCCATCGCCTCCGCTGCCCGGAGCCGGCGCGAGCTGGGCGCAGGGACGGGCAGGAAGCGATTGTGCAGCGAGGAGCCGCTCCCGTATCAGTGCGAGCGTCCGTGTGCGCTTTCTCGCTGATAAACCTCAATCGCTGGAAGCTGGCTTGTTAATTAAGGAAAATCGGTACCCGGCTCCTTTAAAGGTCCCCTAATAGAAAAGGGGGTGGAGAAGAGCGAAGACTGGTGTCTTTTTAACCTTGCTGAAGGACGCAGCAGTATTTATTGACGTATGCAAATAACCAGGGGGAGGGGGTGGAGGAGGAGGGTGCTTGGAAAAACAGGAACCAGAATCAGTTTCTCATTGCAGGGTGAGAGCTCTGAGTTCCGGTGTAAGAGAAAAGAGACGTGGCGAAATTGCTGTATATCTCTGCCCTATAAGCACATCTCTCATTTAGACTGAAGGGAAACAAGGCATCAAAAAGGGTGAAGCATCTTAAAAAATATTTTAAAGGCAATCCAGCACGATCAAAGGTTACATATTCCTAAATGGGGGAGGGGGAAGATTACGGGTTTGCCTTGCAATATGCTGTAGCATAGTACTAGCAATAGGACGAGATTTTTGGCTGGCAAATGATTAAAACAGACTGGTTTATGGTATGAATGACAATGTTAATAATCTGTCTTTGTGGTTTTTTCCCCTACTGTTTCAGCTGCGCAAACCATGCAGGATGATTTACTGATGGACAAAAGCAAAGCCCAGCCCCAGCAGCAGCGGCAGCAGCAGCAGCAGCAAGATCCAAACTCAGCAGAAGCCCCCTCTACACCCATCTCGTCGGAGACGCCCAAACCAGAAGACAACAGTTCAGTGACTAGTATCGGCACATCGGCTCCTTCCCAAAATAGCAAGGAGAAGATGCAGATGGAGTCTCCCATTTTGCCTGGCTTGAGCTTTCACCAGCCTCAACAAGAACCTGCAGCTGGCACCTCCTTGTCTCCCTCGTTTGGCAGCACCTGGTCTACAGGGACCACAAACACGGTGGATGATAGCTTTTTCCAAGGGATTACTCCAGTCAATGGGACAATGCTTTTCCAGAATTTTCCACACCATGTCAACCCTGTATTTGGTGGCACTTTCTCACCTCAGATTGGCCTAGCTCAGACTCAACACCACCAACATCAGCAGCAGCAGCAGCAAGCTCAGCAGCAGCAGCAGCAGCGGAGGTCACCTGTAAGTCCTAATCAGGCACCTTTCGCCCAGAGAAATGCTGCTTACAGCCATCAGCCCATCATGACCAGCAAACCGTCTTCCTCCTCTGCCTCCTCTTCTTCCTCCTCCAGCTGGAATAACCATCAAAATGCGGCTTGGAGTACACCTTCCAACCCTTGGGGTGGGCTGCAGGCTGGTAGGGACCCTCGAAGGGCAGTTGGAGTGGGGGTTGGCGTGGGAGTGGGAGTCGGCGTACCCTCCCCCCTCAATCCCATTTCACCCCTTAAAAAACCCTTCTCCAGCAATGTCATTGCCCCTCCGAAGTTCCCACGGGCTGCACCCTTAACCCCGAAATCCTGGATGGAAGACAACGCGTTCAGGACGGACAATGGCAACAATCTGTTGCCTTTTCAGGTAAATTACTACATGCACCTTCTGCATGGTGACAGCTATCACGAATTTGTATTTTTTGTAGGGCTATGTTTCCTGTTACTGTTCTGTCTGAGTGGCATCTCCATAACTCATATTTGCATCAAATGGTCGCCTTATATGAAAAGAAGTGGGGTTGATACAGGGGGGTTGATACTAGGGAGTGCATACACAGAGATTTTAAATTTTAGCTTAAGGTTTAAAATCCTATTTTTCTTGTAACATATTGTTAAGTGTGGCATATGGGGTTTTTTTGTTGTTTTTTTGCTCTTTTTCTAGCATCTGAAAGGTAGTAGCCTTCATGAAAAACAGGTTCGGCAGACTATGTTCCCTTGGTGCTGTATTAGAATTTTTTTTCATATTCTCCCGTATGTGAGAAATCTGAGATGTTGAAATTGCTGGCTTCAGTTTTCTAACTGGGCTGTTAATTTTAACCAAAGATGCTTCTTGACGTGAAATTCAGTTAATTATTTTATCACCATTGCAATAACTAATTGTCCTTATGTCGTGGTGGGATTTAACGGGGAGTCTGTTCGGATAAGGTGTCCACATGAAAAGCTGTGTACATCTAATACGTACACCCTGCTGTTATATTCACAGTGGACGTTTTGAATACATCTCGAAGCAGCGTGGGTGTGTATGGAAAGAGTGGCGTATCTGTCCTTTCCAGTAAGGAAATGCCTAATACAATTGACATGATTTAGAAATGGCAGGGAGGTATTGTATAAAATAAACCATTTTATGCTGTTCAGTATATTTGCAGAGAAAAGAGACAATAGGACACGACCTTCAGAGCCATATTGCAATGGAGTCTATTTACTAGCTACATAGCTCTGAAATATTTAAAGCTGCAGTGCCCTTCACTGGTTTTTTTTAAATCTATGACGACGAAGCAGATCAATTGCAGCTGAAACTGGGCCAAATGAAAGATTTGCAATTTTAATGCAGAATGAAACCTCTCATGGCGTGAAATCCATTTTAAGTTGAAAAAAGCAGAGCTTGCACTTGCAGTTGTATCTATACTAGGTGAAGTGAATCTCAGACTTTTTCTAGGTTAGCTGTTTTTGTGTCAGACAAGTCAAAATTTTCTGCTTTGAAATACAGTTAAATCATTCATATGCTCTTTAGGTAGTTGTTTTCTCAAGAAAGTATGATCTCTCAAACATTTTTAACTTATAAGTTTGGTAAGAATAGCATTTGGATTGACACTAGTTTTAGAAACACAGTAAAAAAAAATCAAACAAATGCACCTCCACCCCCATTATTTTAGGAGACTGTTGAAGTGAAATATATGCACTTTCCAGTCTCTTTCAAAGAGGACATCTTATAGTCAGCCCTGAAATTTCATTTTGCTGCTTCATTCTGTTTAAAGGGAGAGTTGCAATTTTTTTATTGGCTGCCCTAAATGAAGGTGGAGTGGCTTCTGGTGAGCTGCTGGTTAATGTCTCTGAAGCACTGAAGGCTGGAGGAAGAATACACTTTAGACACAATATGCCTGCTGTAAATACTATGTTGCACAGAGCACAGCACCACAAAAGCTAATAGCTCCCAGTCATTTTTTAGGAGTGGGAAATGTGTTTCAATTTACAAGTATTCGTAATTGTCTACATGTAAGACATTACAAATTTTGGTATATTTGAATTAGTAGTGAAAACAACAGTAAATGGTCTTATTTCTGTGGTTTGGTTAGTGAGATACATCTTCAATGAATACAGAACTTTATTATTGTGACTGTAAATTGTCACAAATTAAACTGGCAGATATTTACTCATCACTAGGAAAAAAAGTAGCTAACTACTTTTAAAGAAAAGTTATTTTGATTTTGAAATTAAACTTTTGAAAAGCTAAAGTCTTAGCCAATATGTGAATTTGGAAACTTGGTTTCTTCTCTGTGAATTTAACCTGGTATTTTCACGTTCAACTGGGAACAAATGCTTAGGCTATTCTCAGCACCAGCTGTTGTAACAGTCTGATTGCAGACACAGAAAACTTGTATTTTTTTTTCCTATTAGGCTCCTTTTTTTTTTTATATGAGCTGCTGAATTTTGCTTATTATGAGCTCTAATCTGGGTTAATTTTGATTGCTGCTGTACTTAACAAAATGCCAAAGACATCTTGAAACCATACTATTGGTAGGAGGCAACTGTTTAGTTACACTGATAAAAATGAAGTTCAGATTAGTCTAAGAGTTTAATATTTGCTGCCAAGGTTCTGGTTGTCTTTTTTTCTTCTTCCCCCCACCCCGAAATTGGGCAATATGTTGACACAGTAAGTTCTGCTTGTCAGCACTATCGAGTAGTTCTGGCAGGTTTATCCGTGTACATCTGCCACCCTCCATAACTGCGTGGTTTTGAGCTACTTTAGAAATACCTTCCAGTAAACTCTAGCAACACACTTATGCCCATTAGCAAGGTCTTTGTGTTAACCTGTTATTTTATGTTAAGATTATGAGGCTTTCTAAGAAAAAAGAAAACTGTTAACATGTTCACTGTTTGAAATAACATCAGGGAGAGCTATTTTGTAATTCAGGTTTTTGCAGTGATCACAAATTTTAATCAGAGAAGATCTATAACTGAGATTTGTGTTCTGAGTCTATAATATTTGAACACAGTTGATGCACAGCTATTGATATATCTTGTCCCAGGAAAAAATGTTCAAATTGAAAATGTTTCTCTTAAGAACGCGTATATAAAGCAATATGTTAGGTATTTTCATCCCTTAATTTGAGTAATACTTTAATGCATCTTGTATGTCAAAACCAGTTGGCATGTGCCCCAAGGAATTGTGCTGCAGAACATACCAGAAGATTTGAAATACCACTTGGTAGGAATTCTGCTGGTGTTTGCCTTGTGATTGGTGTTGAAAAGCAACTAAAAAAGCTTTGAAGGAGACTACACTCATATACTTACTGGGAAAAATTGATTGCAGTGTAAAAAAAAAAAATGGAGATACAAAGCAGATAGTTGAAAGGAAAAAGAGAAGAAATGATCAGTCTGGAATGAAATGTAATGTAGCAGGTAAGAGTTGGCGATGAGATCATGGGAACAGATGTGGAACTAGGCCAGATAGGAAATACAAAAACATGGCCAGTTCTTCTGAATATTCTTTGGCTTCTGAGTGGTTCAGGTGAAGGGTCTCTGACTGTCATGTGGCAAGCAGTCGTGTTGTGCTATTATGTTAGGCGATGCTCAGCTCTGGCATTTGAGGCTGACATTAACTGATTGTCCCTGGGACACCGTTCTCCCAGCAGTGGCTCGGTTCCATTTTCCAGCAGAGTCGTGGGGCTTGTAGAGAGCTGTTGTCATCTCCTGCTTCTGAGCTGCTCCCACTATTCTCTTCCCCTTTACTCCTCTCAGGTAAATAGTGTATTTCTTTTGGCTTTTGGCCATGTGGAGATACTGGGACACAGCTTGTGGGGTTAGGAGGATTGATAGTGCCTGAAATAGACCCTTGGAGGGAAGGATAAGAAATTCTCTTTGCTGGGAAGATAGAGAAGGAATTAAATGTTTGGAGACCAGTATTCTAATTAAGTGTGTCTACCTTGTGGGTTTTTAATTATAGCAACACTAGCAATTTTCCAGAAACTAAGCTGAGTTTTGATGTTTTCCAAATAATGTTCTTTAGAAACAAAAAATGCATTGCAGTTTGTGCTCTGAAGATTCTGGCATGCATCAAATCATTCTTGGCAGCTTAACTGATAAATATTTTTATAGCAGAAATAAATAAGATAGTGTTTATTGTGTATAAAGATAGTTTTAACGTGCTATCTTTTGCAAGGAGACTGAGAATTTTTTATGGAAGTGTTTTGATGTGGCATTTTTCTCCTCATTGTTTTCGATTGGAATTAGTCTGGACCAGATAAAATTATAAGATAAATATAGAAATTTTATAAAACTTCAATATTTCATACTTAAACAAAATGCCAATTCTAACATGCAGTGAGTTTGTGTTTCAATACAAGTCCGTATATATGTATAAATACAGAGTTCAAGTATTGGAACATTCACTACTGTAACAAATAAAGTTCTGTATTTATGAGTAAAGGAGTTTTACTGGCTAATACACTCCGGTGAGTCATTTTAAAAACTTTTTTTTAAAATCTAGAGGGTTTTTTTTCAGTTAGAAATAGTGGTATGCAATAAGTCTATTTAAAGATTAATTTTTAAAACACTGTATTTCTGTAGTCTAAATTTTGCATTCTGGGCTCTAGCTTCTTGACAGCTTAATAGGTAACCACACTTAGTAGTGTTACTGTTACCTTAAAAACTATTTCTTAGCATGTAGTCCAATCTTAATTTTTCTTGCATGCTGATGCACAAGTACTGACAGCCTGCAACTTTATGGACAGAAAGAAAAAAAACCCCGGAAAGTACCTAGGTCTGCTTTTTTTTTTTCCCCCCCAACTTTCTTATGTGCTTCTGTTGGTACTATTAACTACTGCTGTTTGTATCTGGATTCTGAGTACTAAGAGCACATATTGTGGTATCTCAGTAGTCTTCCAGTGTAACAGATACAAGTAACACATGACATTCTAGCTTATTAGTTGTGAAGTATTTTACAATTGAATTCTAAATTTCTGCATTTTCAAATTAACTAAAACATAGTAACAATACAGGAAAAAAAAGCACATGGCTGTTTCATATTCAAAGTATGATGATTGAACACTAATTGCTTATTGATTAGAGTTTTGATTTTAAGTAACCAATCGTAGTTAAACTGTCGGAGTTAGTGAAGGCAGAGCAAAGGTCTGAGTTCAGTAGGCAGCTGATATTCTGATCAACTCCATACCTAGACAGGACTTCCTTAAAAACATTAAAGGTATTAATATCAAACAATGAATCAATAATTCCATCTTAAAGATTTGATAAAGGATTTATCTTTGGGAGGAACGGTAGAAGGGAAGGTGAAGGGCATGGCCATTCATTTTGCTATTTCCCTTCTTGGATCATCTCTCCCAGTTTTCATCTTTTTGCCTAGACTGCTCTTGTGAGTGGAATGTAAGAGGAAGAGAGACTTGGAAAAGTAGTGTTTTCAGGTTCCAGTGGTTTTCAAGGAAAAAAAAAAGAGTTTGCTGAGTGAATGATGAATATTTCCATTTGTTAGCAGTTGGTAAAATAGCTCTCCTTTCATTAAGGTCACTCATGAGTAATTCCTAGCAGACCTATACTAGGGGGAAGCTAAAATATAGCACTGATAAGTTTAAAGTTTGGAAGTGATCTTAAGCAGTACACATCTGAATTTTGCTTTTATTCTAGACTTTACAGATTTTAGGCCATTGTGATATTTTATACATTCTGTACCAACATTTAGGGTACCATTGCTGTGTCTTGTTTCATTTTTTTTTTAATTGAATTTTTCAATATTTCACAAAAGCATTGCTTTTAAGTAATTATTAGAATGCTGCAGATACTGATACTAAGCAGTTGTCTCCGTAGTTAGAAGAATGTAAATTTTTTGTATATAGAATTAGATCTTCATTTGTGTAATCTTTTTATTATTACATGTAAATTTTAGGATTTTAAAAATGCAAGTTATGAAAAGTCACAGAAACTTTGCTTGTTTTTGTTCACACTTGGTCAACATTTTCATTTCCATAAGTTTCACTTATATGATTCTGTCTGTTCCTACAAGCTGTGAGTAGCATTTGTAAATCACAATTAATTGATGCCTTCCTTTCCCTCCTTGTTGTGGACAAGTGACTTTGTCCCTTCACTGTATGTTTCTCAAGCTCATTCAGTTGTTGAGATAAAGTCAGAGATAACGCTGTCAATTTTTCTAAGATCTTACAGGAGAGAAGCACTGTGCCAACCAGGGTAGATACTGCTCTGCTTTTCTAACAGTGTTAGAAGGGGTGATGTGAACTCCATTCTACATAGGAAAATAAGAGGCACAGAGTTTGGGAAAATCATTTTCTTCTCAATGTCCTGTCTGGGGAAATGAAACATTTGTAGTTTTTTTCTGAAATATTTAGAAAATAGGTCTTTGGAAACAGAACATCCACTGCAGTCTCTTAAGTTTGCTGTTCATGTGGATCTCAAATTAGGCATGAAAAAGTGAGGAAAACAAATTGTTTCTTGTGAAAACTTTTAGTTCACATTACATACCAATTACTCAGAATTAGGAACTTTTCACCAGGGAGGAGAAAAGAAGCAAGATGTTTAATTTCCTTGATTGATACCCATTTTTCCTTCAACTGTGTGTGTCGTTCTCTGTACATCTTCCAGATTCTGGAGAAGTCTTACTCCTGCTCTTCCTAATTCTTTTTTTTCTGGATGACTTTGCAAAATTTGCAAGAATTTGCAATAATTTTCTTTTAAATTCCTAGAGTCTAAATAAGCTACTTAAGCAAAACACAGATTCTGTTGCATGTTAGGATGATAAACTTCACATCATTTCACACCTGAGTGAAGAGGCTTTTGGTCAAATCTATAGTTCTTTGTTCTTGGTTTTACAAAGTTAATGAAAGTTATGTGTACAGAGAACCATCAATGGGTTTCAGTAGGCATGGCCCCTTTCCTTTGTTTTATCCACCCTTGAACTGTTCAACTGCTTTCAAACATCCCTTCTATTTCTTCCTGTTCATGATTTTTGATCTTTTTTTCTTTCAATGAGGCTTCTCGTTTGAGTTGGCCTCCCCTATTCCACGTTCTGTGTCAAAGCTTCAGAGGGAGTCCCAATAAATCCCTGTAGTCATAAGCTGAATGGTGTTCACTTAGTCCTGTGCAAAATTAATAGCATGAGGGGTTTTAAGAAGGTTTGAACAAATTCAGGGAGAATGGAATTTCCAGAAATGCTGGCTAGAAGTTCTAAATTCTAGAAATGTATACATTTTAACCAAGTGATAACTTAGTGTGAACATGCAGAACTGATTTTCTTTCCCCATGCCCAAACCAAACTTCTAGAATGTGTGACTTGGGGTGGATTTTCACACAAATTGACAAAAAACCACTTCTGACATAAATGAGAAAAGCATTATGGTTTTATCATGGACATTTAATATATGATTTTGTTTTATGTCATAATCATAAGTGGATGTTCTGGTGAAATTCATCTTTCCTACATAGAGGAATTATTGTGAAGGTGCTCATCTTAAACAGATTCATCCTAAAAAGTTATTTTTGGCTACACTGTAGGCAACTTAAACCAGATCTTTTAATGAGAAATGTCAGACAACAAAGAAATTCATCCACCAAAGCTCTCTGGGTTTTATTCTCTGAGTGGTAAAGGCTCTTTTTTGCAGGTAAGACTCATTTCCTACAGAGAGTCTTTGGAATTGTACCTTCTTATGGAAATTGCTGAATTAAAACAGAACAAACATTTTGTTTTAAAACACTTGAATAGTTAAATATTGTTTTGGATTAAATGAAAATTCCTAATTCCTTGTTGAAAGTTGCTGCTTCGTTCTGCTGAAGTCTCTTGCTTAGTGAAAGATGTGTTAAAAGCATTAATGAATTAACATGGAGGTAGCTAGTGTTACACCCGTTTGCTACGTGACCTTTACATTTGTGAAGTGTTACCAAATTACTAATGTATTAACTGGTTGTTAGCATGTTAACAGATGGCTTATTACCAATCTAATATGATATATTGATGTTAAGCATTAACGTGTGTAATAACCAAGTGTGTAAAATCACACTTTATGGGTTTGAATTTTTTTTTAAACTACTTATAAAGATACCTTTTAGTTTTAAATCATGATGCCCACAACAGTTTGACCTAATTATTTCACTTTGCTAAATAATTGTCTTGCTCATGTATTCTCTCCAGGATCATATTGTTTCTTCCTGTTACAATTGAAAAAAAAATGAGAACAGAGAGACCTCTCAGAGTAACTGAAAGGGTCTTTCTTAAAACTCACAAAGCCTGAAGTAGCAGCTGACTGTGCAGCAGGAAGACTAAGATAGAACAAGAGAATAGAGGAAACAAAAGTCAGGAACAAGAAAAAGTAGGACTTTTAAAGTACAGAATGAAAGGGAAGCTGTGGCATTTTCAGATGTGGCAGTCCAACATGACAATATACCCATTCACTTTCTGTGGATGAGAATTTCTGCAAATAAAATCTTGCGAAGTTTGGACCAGATTCAACTAGTGGTAAGGGTCCTCAGGTGGGTGGCTCCTGCTACTTTTGGCTGCTAATAAGTGAAGCTGTACCTGTGACTACTGAGTAAAAAAATCAGCCGTAATTGTCAGCAGACCTTGTCTAAACAGGAACACACTCTTTTGACATGGTTTTACAAAGTAGTAGATTACTTATATGACAGTTTTTTCTTGCTAGGCAAGGGAGAAGTACCTGATGTTGTGTATGCCATTCAAAATTAATTGAAAATTGATTATAGTAAATTTTACAGGTTTTTCGAAAGGCTACGCTTTGTATAGAAACTGGAAAGTTTTCATGCTATTTCACTTGCACAGTAGCCTTGTTTGAATATAAACTTGAACTGGTGAATGTCTCAAAATATAGCTCAGTCCTTGGCTCCACTAGATGTGTAGAGCAACGGGAATTAATTTAAAAGAACAAATACAGTGAAAACAGCTTTTTAAATGAATACAGGCATGCATAGATGCAAAAGGCAGCCATATGAGATGCATAGTTTTTCATACAACCTACAATTTTGTTTACCTTTCCACCCATAACATTTATAATTGTCCAGAAATCTACTAAAAAACTCTTGTATTTCTCCTTTCTCTGTTATTCTTGCTGGTTGATGAGGTTCCAGTTTATAGTGAAGATTGACTCCTTGAGGTCATGACCTTGTAGTTAGTGCTATTAAATATTAGTCTGCTTTACTGCAGTTTTTCAGTTCTTTTTGTGTGATGAGCTTATCTCCTCTGGGTTGATGATGTCTTGTAAATATTATTATTGTTTCTACTTTAATAACTGACATTACTCATTTCAAATATCTCAGGTGATCTCAAGAAAACTGGTCTCAAGATTTGCCGTTAAGAAACTGCATTATTCGCTTTTCTTTAGCATGTTCTGTTGAGCACTAGCAGTTCTGTCCCATTTTGCCATTTTCTTTCTTACCTCAGTTGCACTGGTTACCGTTTTTTTGTCCCCATTTATGTGGTTGCTTTGCCTGTGGCACCATGTGAAATGCTCTATGGAAGTCCTCATTAGCTCAGCATATCCTAATCTTTCAAGAACCAGGAATCACCTTTTCCAAGGTATCGCATCAGTAATGCATAATGCTACATTATTTCTGCACTGTATTTTGTAGGAGAAGAAATCCTTGAATTTCAGTCATAAAAACTAGAAACAGTGTTTGTCATCTATAGTTTCATATCCTGCTTCACTTATTGCAGTTCTTTCATTTTTATTTTGCTGGCCAGATGCATACAGTACTGACATTGTTAGTTGGACTAGCTTTAATGGTTCCACTGACTGCCTTACTGACTCTGGCTCCTTTTGATTACGATGTTGCCATGCACCTCATCTGTCATTGAGTTGGATAGATGATATTGCTTTCTCTTACTATTTATCTGTCTTCTCAATTTACTCCTGTTTACCTGATTTTCCTCTGTGAATGTGAAGACCCATTATGGAGGCTACATTCTTTTCTCCTGACTTCTGGTGGTTTTTAATTTTTTATCAGTCTTGCTAGATTTTTTTCTAGACATTTGTTGTCCAAGGTATTCATGCTGACCTTCTTACAGTTTCCCTGAATATATGTATGTGGCTGAACATCCTGGTTCTTTCCTTGTAGCAACATTTTCTTAAGACCCCTGTCAGTTTTTATTACCTTGTGCAAAAAAAAAAAAAAGGAGAATTCTGTTGCAAATCAGGCAGGCTTTTATCTCAAGACATTTTTCCTGTCTGGAGCAATCTTTGCTAAATTTGCCATGTGCTAATCAGTTTAGCTCTTATGATGTAAAAGGAGAGTGCTTTTCTTGCTCCTATGAATATGGTTTTCAATTTCTGCATAAAGGTTTGCTTTTGGTTAATTGGCTGTTCACACTTGTGCTTGTGTAGCTTGTAAGTGATTTTTGAATTATTTTAATTAAATCCAAATGTGCAGCAGTAATTAGAATGCGTAACACCTACCTGACAACACAACTGCTTATGGCCTCTTCTTAACTAAGAGGAAGAATTTTTTATTCTGGTTATTTTAAAGAATTTTAACATAAGTATTCAGGCACTTTATACATGATACAGTTAGTTATTCTTTTCCTCATATCCTGTATGCCTTTAAGCCCCTTAGGCAATAAAAGATGGAAGTATGCCCAGTGTGATTCCATTACTATTTTTATATATTATCATATGAAGTAATATATTTAATAAATTAATTCTGAATTTATTATTAAATTAAGAGTTTTTTCATACATGGGATGATTCAGTATTTGCAACTGGAAACATTCCTCTGTTTATAAAATTTAATCTGAAATGGAATTGCATGCATATAATTGATCTGAACCGGTGCTTCAGATTAAAGCATAATTTTGGACTGGGATTTTTTTTGCTCGGCTTCTGTCCTTCCTTCCTCTAAGTGGAGCTTGATGTTACAAGTGGTCTTGTCTTGCTACTGTCTGCTGCTTCCTGCCTGTTCAGTTGCATATATGCAGCCTTTGGTAATTTTGCAGATGATCAAATACTTAATAGCAAATATTTTTAAATTAGGGTTTCTAACATAATGGCACTTTAGGAAGAGGCTTGCCTGGTATCTCACTGGCTATAAAGGAGTCTTCAACTCATGTTTGGAAGTAGGTGCACAGCTTGAGAAAGCCTGTAGTTCTGTTTCCCTCACAAGAAGGTGTCTGAGACAGCTTGGGATTCTATGATTGATTATGTCCTTGATAAAGTCCCAGGATGGACATTATTTGCTGCCTAACTATTCTCAATCCCGTTAGGAAGAAGGTGACAGAGTGGATTCATGCTGTAATAGTATAAAGTTAGGACTTGGGTAGTTCACATGAGTAATTGGTAATTAATTAGTATTTAAAAGTATATTGCCACTAATAGGTTAAACTTTTTCTTTAAATCCTGCTGGATGCAAAGTGACATCACACTGCAAAGGTCACCTCCTTGTCTTCTCTGGGAGCTGTTTTTCATTGTGAGTGTTTCTGGCCTGGTTCAAGCCTATGAGTAAATATTGGTGAATGTCTCTAGTTCCCCCCCAGCCCTTACGAACAACGATCCCCGCTATACCGTTTCATGTTCTGAAACGGAACATAACTGTCCTCTCTAAGGATAGTTCTCCAAACCTGTAGGTGAGGATCTTCCCCTGTGTGAACAGATGAAACATGGTACCTCTCTTTTGTTGAAATAGCTACTGGAGTTCTGACACTTACAAGATTTTTGTCAGGAGGCACTATTTCCTGAGCAAAAGAGAAGTGGAAGAGGAGCATGACTTGAAGTGTGCCAGTTAGATGTTATTTTAGTCTCATTTTTCTTAAAAGCACAATGATTTGGGGTGAGAGATGATATTTTATTTGTCATCAGGCTTAAACATTTCAGTGACACATTTTTTTCCCCTCTTACCAATATATTCCTTGTCACTGATGATCGGTAACTGTAGACAAAACCACTGTTTCAGAGAAATCTTTGAGTCTCCTTAGCTTGGTGGCCATAGTAAGTGAAGCTACTGGGCAATGGTGCTCAGACATCTGTTTGACAGTGATTACTTGTGTTCTTTTCTATCTGCCATTTTGTCTCATCATGCTATGATACCATGACACAGACTGTAAATCTTTGAGACAATAGCTTCTTTACACAATATGTCTCTACTGTCTTTTACATTCAGTGGTCCAGCCTGTGAAGTTTGATTATTCAGATCCTTTCATGCTGTAGCATCCCCAGTACTCCCTCCTCCCTTGCATCTCTGTAGTGCTTTCATTTTGTGATTTGAGGTTTGCAGTTGTGCTGATTTATCTGGCAAAGAGTTCTTAGGTCAATGTTAGTTTTTCCTTGCTATGGGACACAGGCAATGTTCTACTGAACAGAGGGGTAGAAGCCCAAAGGTAACCTAGCAGTGCTGAACTCTTGCGCAGCAGGCCAATGAACCAGTTAAGTTATGTCATTTTAATAGCTCAAGGGTATAATGAATGGACCTGTAAATTCTACTGCTGACATCTTTTTTTTTTCCACTTGCTTGTTTTTGTGAATTGATGGTCATCTTGGGTGTAGCTACTTTAATCCTATATTTTACAAGTGTTAGAACCATTTGTTACTGGGATCAGTAACTATAATAGAAAGTGGATACATCAGCTTTTTGAGATACATTCAGCATCAGGACTGATGAGCAGATTTTTATCTAAAGCATCACATTGAATAAAATATGACTAAACATAAATCCTGTCACTGAGTGCTCAGTCAGTTGTACTGTCTGCAGATCATTCCCTACAGTAGTGTAATGGCTGTAAAAATAATAGATGTTTTGTTGATTCTTCTGATTTTTTTTGTTGTTGTTGTTGGGGGGTTTTGTTTGGGTTTTTAAAATACATTGTTTAATTGTTTCCATGTCAAAAGATGATGTTTGAAATGTTAGTTGTATTATATTATCATAATATTTCTGTTTGCCAAGATGGTAAAAGATGGTGTTCCCCACTGGAGCATTTGACTCTTCATACGTTACTGTCCTTGAATGGAGAAATAACACTAGTGATCATGTAAATAGTATGCTTGGCATATTATAAAAATTGGTATTGGAAGAATAAGTTATCACCTCTATTTAGAAAAATGCAGGGTAAATTCAATTACTTTCTTCCCCCCACTTAGCAAGCAAATACTGAATATTCAGGAACTTGACAGGATATTCTGTTTAGTGATTATAATGCCAAGTCATATAGCTATAAAGACTGAACTTTCTTACATATATTTTGAGCATGTATTAGGGTGTACAAAAAGGGAATCTCAACTTCAAAGTAAGGGGACATTTGAACCGAATAATATAATTTTTATTAGTTTTTGTAGTTCTATATAATCCTGGTTGTATATCTTCCTATTTCTGTGCTTTTTGGTTAATCTGATAATAAAAATTAAAAACATTTCACTAAAAGATTTCAGAACTCAGAATTAATAAGGGGTTAAAGTTTGAATGCAACTTTACCTTTCTTTGTGGAAAAATTGCTCGAGTAGGTCAAGTTTTCAAGGCTTTTGGATTCAATCCGAGTTCTTGCATGTTAACTATAAAAGTTTATATAACACAGACAAGGTGACTAAATATTAACTAGAGTTTTGAAATGTTATTTTTCAAATTACATGGAAATGTTTCCATAATCTATATACAGTTAGATATTGTATTATATTAGTATTAAATGTCCTTATTTTTCCTAGAAGCCTTCTAAATAAGCTTAAAAAAATTCACCTGTTGCCCAGTGAACTTCTAAACACCTATGAAAATAAAATGTGCTGCAGTTGGTGATGTTGAGAAAAGACAAATGTATGAGAAGTTGATGTGTTCTCTGCACATTCCAACAGCAGCAATAACATAAGAAAACATTCCCCAATTTGTTCCAGTAAAGGAACACAATAAATCCAGCTTAGTTTACTACTACCCAAAATTAACTGGAAAGATAAAAATGAAAGTGGAATTCAAGTAAAATTCCATTAAGACTTGGTGTTAGTAGCTATGCCTCATTATGGACATAGACAAATTTACCCTATTGTTCCATCCTATGTACATTTTATGTCTTCTTATTTGTTTTGGTTTATTTCATATTTTTATTAAATCCAATATAAGGAAAAATTACTGATATTTCTTGTTGTTCTGGTTGTTCTGCATGCATCTGGGTTGTCAGTCATGTTGTTATTGGCAGCATTCCAGCACCAATCTGCAAAGGAAGTAACACTTGCTATTTACAATTCTTTTATTCTTTTGTACGGTGATAATTTTATTTTAGCATGTGACCGTATTTTTCATACTTCC
The DNA here is from genome assembly GCA_013397175.1 of Platysteira castanea. Classification (NCBI taxonomy): domain Eukaryota; kingdom Metazoa; phylum Chordata; class Aves; order Passeriformes; genus Platysteira; species Platysteira castanea. The sequence continues at coordinate 120,367 of VYXC01004615.1, forward strand.
TATATTTTGAAAGACTTTTTTTTAACTTCACTGAGAATGCAAGTGGGCTTGCATCCCAGCTGAAGCTGCAAGAAGTGAAGGACTGCCCAGCGAGCATTTAGAGCATGCTGTATGTGATGATTCATGTGCACCATCATGGCATGTTAAGCAAGTCCCAAGCTAAACTTCAGAATAATTTCTTTTGCAGTTGTTGGTTTTGCTGTTTTGAATTGAGATACTGAAACAAGACAAACTTGTTTTCCTTGTGTTCTTAGTAATAACCTGTGCTGCAGGTGCTAGAACAGAGTGAGTGAGCCCTGTTTGATACAGTGCTGGCATTTTACCCTGTGTTTATTCAAAGCTGTGCTTCCATTGACTTCAGCTTTAGTTGGCAATGCTTAGCAATCTTGTCCAGCCAAATCCAGGTTTCTGTCGGGCACAGAACAAAACACAGCAGTGACCCCTGTGAGGAAGTTTGCATTGATAGGAAAGTTGTTTAAGCCATAAGAGTTTTAGCTGTTCCCTAGATCTCATTTTTCTGATCAAAATACTATGTGTAATGTCACAGGCTCTCATGACTCCTGTGAGCCTCACTGGAGTTATGGTATTCTGGAAACAGTTAATATTTCAGTGAGTTGAAGCCATCTTGTTGCTCAGCAGAGTTGGGTTGCGTTGTGCCACATACTGGTGCAGAAAGCTGAAAAATCTAGGACAGCATGAAAATGTAGAACACTGAAATAAATTACTGCAACTGAGATAGTGTTCAGGAAGCTTGGAAACTTAGTAGAAAGTCAGTGAACTGAAGTCTGTAGACCCAGGGAAATGTATCTTTGGGAGGGTCTAGATACCTGAGGATTTGTTGCTTGCATGGTAAAAATATGCAGATGAGGGGGATCTCTCAACCCCATGTGTATTTTATGCTATAGATGTAGATGACTATGCCAACCAGTATTTAACACATGCAACCGTGTGTTTCATGGTTAAGGATTCTGAGTATGGATGATAGCTAGGCTTGGGCAACGTGTGTTAGATTGCTGACATGTTCTCAGGGTAAAACTTGTCACTTTTTAACTGTACTTTAATTATTAATGGTCAAGTGTCTTTTCTGCCATAATCCTCTGCAGAGACAAAAGAAAATTATACAGCTTCAGGTTGTGGAGCAAGACGCGTGTTCTCCATGTCTCTGCCGTGCGATAGCCCAGTCATTTCCTTTTTTAGTTCATTAGTTCCAATTGCTTTGGGCTTTCAAGCCTTTCAAGCTGAGAGAGTTAGTGAGGAAATCAGGCTGTATTAAGATCCACTTCTCACCTGTTATGGTCCTAGCTATAGATTTGGTCTTGACATTGTCATCCATGATGTAGTCATATATTTTTTTCTCATTCTTTATCTTTCACTCTCAGCAGTAAAGGCACGGTTTGTGTATCTACTGGGAGGGAACTGAAGTAGTGCTTGTTATGCCCTGCCCTTACATGCCCGTGCTGTGAGTCTGAAAGGGGCAGAACAAAGGCTACCATGTTACAGGGTACAACAAATGGGAAAAAGTTCTTTTTATTTCAAATATTACAAATATGTCAGTACTTCAGGTACTGCTAAGTAATATTTGTTTCATAATTACAATAACTTTCAAAGTTACTTTTCCCCTCCTGGAATTTGCTGACGCACTTATTACAACTGAGCCATCTCCTGGAATAAGCGACACAGGCATCTGTCCTAGAGATAAACAGACCTCTTCAAAGCACTGTTTTGATTTATTCCTAGAGCTTGTTTATTATGTGTGTTGGATGGAGACTGGAGACCTCTGAATAATTATCATGGTTGTGTAATTAAAGACCAGCATAATATATATGCACAAAAGTGTAAGATTCAGATGAAATTCACACTGTTGTATTTTCTCATTTTATTTTGGTGTATTGCCTCTGCAGTTATTTTTGGCAGTTGCTCTTTGGTTTTGATTCTTTTTAATTAAAGGATTATAGACACTGTATTATGTGACATTTTTAATCAGCCTTACAAGTAAGATATTTAGAGGTAGAAAGTTGACACCCAACTCCAACTAAAGGTCCATTTCACTTCGTGATCCTTCAAAAATCTAATCCTGATATGCATTTGTAATTTTTTATTATGCTTAACATGTCCACTTTGAAGGAGTCTGTGGTATGGATGGGTGTATAGATAACAGCTGATTTAAAGTTTTGGGACCCATCTCTTCTCTAAGAGCTCTTCTTACTAAACTTTTTTCTTTCCTTCAAGACTAGAGAATTCTAAGAACTGAAATACGCTGCCGTATACACCAGTAGCTAACAAGGAAGGGGCTGCTGTCTGCACACAGCAGAAGTACAATCCAGCATGGGCAGGCTGGACTTAGTCTTTTGCTGACTTAATGATTATTCTGTAGCCAAAGGCAGTGCCTGGTAGCTGGAGATTTCTCTTTTATCCATAATTCAGTTTATCTAAGTAGGTCTTAGGAGCTTTGTCTTCTTTAGGAAGATATCCCAGCAAATTTTCCAGACTTGCTGGATTTTCAAACTTCTTTTGCAAGTTATTTATTGTGCTTTATCACTCTGTATTTTGTATACATTTTGATTTTAGTTCACAGTCCTAGTCCCAGAACTTTCTTGCAAAATTCTCGTGTGCTGCTAAGGACCTTTATGAATTGTTTATGTTGTTGAGATTGTTTGGCAATAGATTGGTGGCTTATGGAAACAATGCAAAAGGCAAATCCAGGAGATGGAACAGTATCAGCTCACAAAACCAGGAGAACCTGTTCATGCTGAGAAATGAGGAAACATAAGTGTGTGTGTGTGTGCGCAGAAGCACCAGTCATCTTGGAAGAAATTGCTGAATTTAGAAAACAGTTTTGAATCTGCTGAGTACAAATGAATTGCTACTGAAATGAAAGCTACTGAGAAAAATGGTAATAGCCCTTTTATTTGGGAGCTAGAATGTTAGCCCTTACTTGTGTTTTATCACCCACACTGCAAAATCTGTAGTCAGCATGCATTATACTTACGCTCTGCCACAACACACTCGTAAAATCTGTTGTGTCTAAAATTTCCTTTACTAGATTTATCTTGCTCAAGTACTATAATGGGAAGTGTTATAATTGCCTGGTAAAGGGTTTTGATTAAATTGATCTTCCTGTGTCTAATGTAGGTGTGTTTTAATCTTGAAAAGATACTGCAGGTTCGTATGCCCCTTAAGAGGTTATGAAGATGCAGCAGTCTAACAAGCCTGCCCTGCAAAACCTTGCCGCGATGCTACGATTTCTTTCTCCCTTTTTCCACTTGTGTCCACGTGCACAGCTCCTTGGCAGGCTACAGAACAAAGTAGGACCTCCCAGGGATTTGCTGCTATAGTAGCATAGTTACAATACAACATACATATGTTAATAAAGGGCAATTAGATTCAGTTTGTAGGCTGTGTCCTCTTCTGAACTCATGCCTTCTGACCTCTAAGACTGTAATCTCTGGAATGTTTAAAGTTGGAATAAACTATCATTGTGGCAAAAGCAGCAGTCCTGCCCTTTTGCTCTCCTGCCAGTGTTGGTTTTGCCAGCTCAGCTCTGCTATGGCTGTGTAGTAAACCAGGTCAGGGCACATACCTGACTGAAAAATACTTCCTTACCCCTATTTAGGATAAACTGTATCTTTGCATTCATATTTTCTCCTCAAAAAGATGTCATAGTTGGGTATTGAAGCATCTGACCTCTTTACTTACATGCAGTACTAGTATCTAAAAGAGGCAAATAGAAAAAGACAACAAAAATTCTTGCTTTGAAGGAATGGCATAGATTCTATTTAATCAATTTACTAATATATCACTAGAAAGGATTTTTTTTTTTTTACATTGAAGCTAACGCTTTTTCTTTTCAATTTAGCCATGCATTTTTTTTTAAGGAAGTGAATATGAAATAAAACAAACTCTTCTCTCCTACTGCATATTACTAAGAAGTGGGTTGTTTTAACCGAAATAAAGTTTTCTTTTGGGAAAAAAAAACCCATCTCAGTGAACCTCAGTGGTTTGGATGTTTTTGTTTGGTTTGAGGTTACTTTTCCCCCTAGGATCTATTTAAGATTTCCTGGACATACATTTTATTTTATATTCCAATGTATTGGTCCAATTGGATAGGTTAACAAGTACTTTTAAATACAGTATACAATTGTTGGCATTCTAAGCAGCTGTAGAAGACATAAAAATCGTCAACAATGAGAACTGAAAATCAGTGAGCTCACTTGAACTTCAGTACCTTGTATAGCTTCTGACAGAAATCATGTATTATTCTTTGAACATTGTGTTTGACTGCCAAAAATGCTCAATAGATGAAATAAATGCGTATAGAAAATAATGGTAGTCCACTTATAGAAAATACTATATTAGCACATTGGATAAGGGAAATTGGGTCTTCAGTTCAGAGTAGGCACTGTGGGAACATGAGATTTTTGACAGTAAGATTATCTTTATTTCAGAGTTTTCCATAACAGCAAGCTTTTAATGATGTGTATTTATTTTAATTCCAGAACAGGAATATTGAAAGAAAGCTCAATTTATACCAGTGAACTCAATTCTCTCCTTTACTTTTATTTAAAGACAACCTAAGAACAAGAGTGTTCAAGAGAAATAATATTTATTACGACAAAACTTTTATTACCTTTTCTATGGATACTTCTACTTTTTCTCTGAGGATTTTAAATTTTAGTTTTTCAATCAAGAGTATCTTCTAGTAACCAGCATGTGAAAAATGTTGTTCCAGGAGTTGTGGGAGCATATTACAACGAAGATCTCCGTTTGCAGAGTAGAATGTTATACCACTCTTTATCAACTGTAGCATAATATAGTATTCACACCCCCCCTTTTTTTTTTTATGATAGTGATGAGAATAGGAAAACAAATGTTATTTTAGCAACAGGATGACTACAAGGGGCCATTCTATTATGCTGTCTTACGGTGTACGGTACTCTAGATACATGGGCATTGGTAGATTGTCCCCTCCATGGGATTGTTCCTGAACTTTGAAACTGGTTGTTCTAGCAGGCCTGCTAAAGACTGATTCTGGTTTTTGGTTTTTTTTTTCTTTTTCTCTTTTACTTACCAAAAGCAGAAGCAGAACTACAGTGAATTAAGAATGGGAGATTCAAACAATACAAACCAACCCTTGCTCAGGTTTTTGAGTGCCCTACAGTGGAAATGTTATTCTAGCTTGCCTTATTTTTTCTTGCACCTAGGGTATTTTGCTTAAACCTGTCAGATTAGTGTTAGATATTTGAAGAATTAATTGGTACTTTCTGGAACAAAAGTGCTTGATGGTGTCTTGAGCATTGCATGCTTCTGCTCTGATATTAAGGTAGCACAGTGACAGAAGGCAGATGTTGAAGCTGTAAACCAAAAATCTCTGAAACAATTTCACTTCTCCGGTGTAAGCATTAATATTGCTTTATTTCTAAGTTCTTAATTAAATGATAATGTTTAGAATTAGCTATTGCTTGTATGTATATTTTTTGAAATATTTAAAAGCCTCTTTGCACAGCTGTACTGGTGAAAACAGCAGTTGCAAAATGAAGGGTATAATTTTAAGCAACTGTGGACATATTTATAGTTTTTTTTTCTTGTAAAAAGTTCTATCAAGAAGAAATGTAGAATTGGATGCTGGAATTTATATAACAAGAAATGAGCCTGTGTTAGAAAATTAAGTTTTTCAATAACACTTGTTGTTTTCTTCTTTTTTTNTTTTTTTTTTTTTTTTCTAGGACCGGAATAGGCCCTATGACACTTTTAACTTGCACTCTTTGGAAAATTCATTAATGGATATGATAAGGACTGATCATGAGCCTCTGAAAGGTAAACACTACCCTCCCAGTGGCCCACCAATGAGTTTCGCTGATATAATGTGGAGGAATCATTTTACAGGTTAGGAATATTCATATGTCCATGCTTGCTTGGTGTTTAAACAAAAATCAGCTTTTCAGTATTTCTATAAAGTTTTTGTTAATGAATGAGTTTCCAGTTATGTGAAATTTCTGTTTTCCCATCGTAAGATAAACTTCTCTACTAGGAAGATAAGGTGAAATGTGTATACATTTATTTTAAGTGTACAATCATTGTATTATCTAACTGGCATAACATGGGATTTTGTATCAGCAAATTGTAGAATGAGATCTCTTGCTGCAGTCACTTCAAAAAATGTTTCATGCAACTGGAGTCCAATTTTTGTGTTCAACATCTTTTTCAAAGGTTATACTTCACTTCTGTGTGGATTATCAGCTAGGATACAGTGGTCCCAAACCAACCACTGTATCAAGGTTACTCTCTGTAGTTATTTTAGGTTTCTTTTAGACAATTTTATCTTAATTTGTATTTCAAATTGTTTGGGGGAGCCAAAAGATATTAGATGTTGTTAAGTGCTGGGAAAGTTTTGATTATTTATGCTGTTAAACTGTGTTTGTCCTACCAGGTGTTGCGTTAGAGATGAAACCATTTCTAATACTTCACTGGTAGTGTATAGTGAAAGGTGTGGCAGGATTTAATTGAATTCCTGATCAACCTGCACCTTCCTTTGTCTTAAACTTTATCTGAAATTTGAAACTTTGCTTGGAACTTCACCCTTCTTGGCATATGTGTCCTCACGTGTCCCAGCAGGTACTTGGAACAAAAAATAATTCTCTTAGGATGGGACAAGAGCTCCAGATTAGAATGTGGTTGGGAGGATTAACCGTAAAAGACCAAATTGAAATGCTTCTGGGATATTTTCTTCTTGTTTTGGGATCTGAGTTCCTCATGCTCTGTTTGGTTCAGAGGAGGTAGTAGAGGAGCTCTAGGTGAGAAAGGGAGAGTCTATCCTCTTGTTTGTAGTAGCTGAAGCTTCATACCCTTGTCTCAACCTGAGGTATGGTCAGACTTTATCCTGTAGGCTGTGGAAATTGTGTTTATTTCAAGGTCATCAAAGCACTTCTTTTGAAGCATGATCCACTCGGCCTTGAGAGGGCATCTGATTAAGTGACTTTTTTGGGGAGGGATGTTTTTTTTGCTTTCAAGTGTGGAACAGAGCAAGTCTGACAGATTGTTAGTGCAGCAGAAACTATCTGATCCTCACTCTTGCAATATTGGGTTACTTACATTGAGTGGCTGCTGACCCAGTCTGGTTGGCAGGCTGGCTTGGTGCTCTCCAGTGAGGAGAGCCAGGGTCACTTAGGACCTCTGTTCTTTTTGTGTATTTCTTGCTGTAAAAGAGATTTGAAATCTAGCTCTGAGGTTTCTGGACTTAAATTACCGGCATATCCATCTAAGTTTGCACTTCACCATGAGCCCAGTCTTGGGAGAAGGTGCTCAGTGTCAGCTCTTGTTTTGTTTCTAAAACTGATTTTTTTCTCAGCCTTTCCTGCCAGATTAGGGAACCCTTTTGTATGTTCCTGCCTTTCTGTCCTCATAGTCTGAGAACTGTGTAACTTTACAAATCGTTTGCATTTTCGTGCTTTGAGATTTAGGGAATATAAATTAATTAAAAAGGAAGTCTCATTTTTGTTTGTCCCGAGACACTTTGGCAGACTTCCCTACCTGCTTTCTCTGTCATCAAGACCAGCTTCAGCATTTTTTTCTTTCAGTCAATACTCATAAATATTTTCCTTCTTTCAAAAGGAGAGAAAAAAAGAAGAAAAAAATGCAATAAAGGAATTGTTAAGCTTTGCCTGGTTAATGACAAATTACAGTGTATGTCCCAGGGTATCTGGCTGTTCCCCATGTCAGTCATAACAGGGCCTCTATAACAGAAATGTGCAGTATCTCCTAAGTTGTTTTTCCTGAGCAGTCTTACTTATTTTCTGAGTGGCCAATAAAATATATTATATGCTACAAAAATATGAGGGACAGTTTTGCTTCAATGAGGAAAGGTTATATTTGCCGTATTTTATAACCTTTTATATTTACATTCTGTTTTGACCTAAAGCTGTAGGGCAAAAGTGAATTATCAGACTAGCTATGGGTAGATGCCACTTATCACTGACCAGAACATTTCTTTCCTACATAAAAGTGTCTCCTGTCTGTGGTGTAATATGTCACTGTTGCAATATGTTTATCCGTGTCAAACTATTGCATTACAACACAAACAGAGGCATTCTGATCTATAAAAAATATTTTGATTGGTAGTAACTAGCAGCTGCCTTTGTTCTATTTTTAAATAATTAAATAAAATATTTCAGCTGTGTTAGATCATATGCTGTGCACATGCGCTACTGACAGGTCATGAAACTAAGTATAAAATTGAGGAGAGAAATCATGTCTGTCGAAATATTTCTTTTAAATTTACTGTTACACTAGATAACAGTGATATTTGGGTTTTATTCTAAATCGGAACAGAAACAAGCTTTGTGATTTACAAGTCCCCACCTAACAAAAATTCTGATTTTTTTCAAAGTATTAGTGTGACACAACTTCAAATATAAGTAATCGGAGACAATACATGTGCAAGGAGATCTCGAGAGTTGGCTCTATTATACCTAATTTTAGCAAACATCATACTGTAGAAAGATACATAAAGCATGTGTTGATTATGTCATAATATTTCGGCAGAGGTCAAGATGTTGAAGATAAATGTACAACAATTCAGAGGCAGAAACAGCATCTATGGGGAAAATTTTTATCTTGGTTTTCAGTACTTAATGACACCCATTTATTTGTGTAATACGAAACTGAAGTTGCTGGGTTACTACTTCATAACTGTGGTAAAGACTCTATCAGGTCATATGAAAACTAAGCAAAATTTAAGATTTCTTGTTTACATTTAAATTAACTACATTTTGACAGCCAAGTGTTTGAAGATTATGAGCAACTTAGACAGTGTTGTAATAAATACAGAATGGGCCTTTGCATTTCCACTTGAATTTGCATTAATTTCAGTATGTGCCACCTGATTTTGTTCAGCTGTAAGTGTTCCTGAGCTTTTTGTAAGCAAAGCACTAAGTTTGCCACATGACCTAAGAAAAGTGAAGGTGAATGGATTGTATTTGTGTTTGCAGTCAGCAACTGAACACAAAGGTCATGCAAATAGAACAAATGTTGTCATCTCAGTCCCAGAAATGGTGCTACCCTGTTAGAGCTTTTTGCAACACTTTCATTAGAAAAAAGTGCAGTGTACCAGCATTTCCCAAAATCTTGATGCTCATCACACCCCTTTCTGTAAATGCTCATGAAAAACAGAGTGCAGACAGATGTGTTTGCACGTGTATTTGTGTTTAAAATTAGGGCCCTCATGCTAATCCTTTTAATGGAGAGTATGTTGCCTTTCCTTTTAAAACTCTGCTTATTTAAGAAAATCCTCTTCAGTATTTTTTTTCAGGACAGAATATGGTCAGTAAATGGTTCATACTTCTTAAATAAGTGCCTTTTCCAATGATCCTGTAGTATGATCATACTTCCTAATTTGCTGCTGTCAACCACTGTGTCATTGTCTTTGACCTGCTGAATCTGTTTGGTCAGGAGTGGTGGGGTTTTTTTGTTTGCTTTGTTTAGTTTAAGAAGTGGTTATTAAGATAGCAAATTTTCCTTCTCTTTATTTCCATTTTTTCATTGTGTTGTTGAAGACTGACCTCACAAAGACGTAAAGCTGTTTTGCTTTTTTTTCTTTCTCACTTTGCTACTGTTTTGAGGGTTTTGTATATTTTAGTATAGATTGCTAATGGAAAAGTCTGCTTTGATATTGTTTTATTTTAGTCCCCCCAAACATGCCAGTGAAAAATACCAATATTAGTCTTTTGAATACAGTTCTAGAAGTTCATTAGAATGATCATGTGTGTACAAATACTTGTCTACCACTTACAAATTAATGCCAAATTTAACTTTATGTTCAAGTTTTGCTTTCAAAGTACTATTATTTGAAAATATAGCTGTTTCCAAGCCAAAAATACTTGCCCTACTTAAATATATTCAAGACCATTGTGTTTTATTGGAGCAATGTAATTTACTTATAAAGCCTACATTTCATTGTAATGTATATGCTGCTTTATTTTATAGGTTGCTTTCCCTACTGATAGGAAATATGCTTACTCAGTGATAGGAAGAAGTTTTATTACTGATGTTCATAGCTGATAATTATACACTTTTCTTCACATTGCCACAATACGTTTTTGTGCAGTTAAAGTATATACATGTGAACACAGTAGTAGTTCTTCATATTTCCCTTCTGGCAAACAATAGTACTTTTGTTTTGCTCAGTATTTTAATTTTTTTAAAGATATGTAAATGTAGGTGTTTAAATCATGGGTGTGAACAAATGGCAGATATACATAAAAAACAGGGGGGAGAATAAAGTCAATAAACTTCTTCAGAGAGTTTATAATTTTTTATGCAGACCCTTCCTTACAACATTCCTGGTGTTGAAGTTGTCTTGGGCCTGTATGCTGAATTAATGTAGCGTAGTTTCAGATGTCTGTAATTTTGGGGGAAAAGGAAAGAGAATGGTCTAAGGTCTACTCAGGTAAAAAATTATTAAATTCTTCTATATGCACACGTGCTTCATGTTTTGTGGCCATTTGTGAATCCTGGAGCACACACTCATGGCTGAGCTGGGGCTTTGGGGAGATGGGGGGGTGTGTGTGGAGTCATAGCTTGTGCTGTAAACTGGACTCCTGAATGCATGTGAGTCAGATGAATAATCTTGTTTCACATGTTTGGGATACTGTTCTGGTCTTGCTTTGATTTTTGCACTCTTTGTTCTCTAAACTTTACCCTACTGCACTTGCTACCTATCCATCCAAATAAGTATTGCTGGCTTTTAGTGCCCTTTTTTGGCACCATCTTGGAAATCACAGAAAAGATAAGATTGATAAAGGAGGTATTATTACGGAAGAAATAGAGCAGACCTAGTCTTGTTGCCTGTTGCATTTGACCTTGCCCACAGGATTATGTAGTCATAAATTGTAATGGATATCAACAGTGATCTTAAGAATTATGTGAGAGGAAGTTCTCAGTCCATGGAAGTTCTTGTTCCCAGAAAGTTCAGGACAGGTCAAAAGCAGGCCAGCTTTGCTATTTTCTAGCAAATCTTATTTGCCAAATACTAATTGCTGAATTGGCGTAAGTGGTCAATCTTGGTGCAAATCATGAGGTATAATAGTGCGAGAAGTTTTGTTCAATATATAAGCAATGAACATTGTTTCTAGGAATGTTGATTGTAACATGAAAATGATGAGAATAGGTAACTGTAACCTTAAAAGTCCTTCACTATGTGAGTATTCATATCCAGGGGCTGATTAGGGCTACACAAGTTCAAAAAACCATAAAGCACTTAGGAAGAGAAAATTAATAGAAGAAGAAATGCAGTAGTGGTAAAACTATCTCTGATACTCATGTTTACTATTTCTGGAACAATATTATTTCTCAAAACTGATCATGTAACTCGAAATTATCCAGACAGTTAAAAAAATTTATTTGCGCAAGAATCAATAAAGATTCATGTGTGGGAAGGGTATACTTCCTTAAGTTGTTAGAAAGATTTCAGAATTCATTCAAGATCATTACTCTCTTTTACAAAGAACAAGGTAAAGTTAAATTCTATTTAACATCTCATTTCCAGTATAATACAGAAGAGAAAATGCATAGACTTGATGTGCTCTAAAAAAGAATTGGGCTCTCTGCCACGACAAATATGATATTGCACATGCAGCAGAGCACTCAGACAGTCCAGCCAGAAAATTCTCTCCAAATGTTGTTAGGAGAGAGAATTTAAGAAATTTAATGACTTAAGATAAGCAACAGTGCAGCCTGGGCTATACAAGAATCATTAAGCCTTCATTTATGCTCTGAAGTGTTTGAAGAGCAGGAAACCTACAACTAGATTGATTTCTTTCTAAACTAGGAATTGAAAAGATGTTAAGAGTGATTATTGTTGCAGCCTAACTGCAGTACTCTAAGTGTATGTTATAAAAGCACATAATTGAAAATATACTCAGTAAATAGTTATGAAACCAAGACAGGCAAACTGAAAATGGCAGATGTACACTGAAGGCAAGTACTGGGGATGATGTTACTGGAAGGGTTGCTATTTATGATTTCAGTGAACTGCTGGAATCCATAACTTCTGTTCTCTTCTCTATGTTTCTGTTTAATGTGCTTAATATTCTTGAAAAGTAAAACTTTTATCTAGAGGTTTTGTTTTAAAACTATAGAATATGTGCTTATATAGATTTTGCAAAGGTTCAGGTAACATACATGTGTTTTTCCTAAAATTGATTGTTTTCCAATAGTCATTTATGTGTTTCACCTAAGTAGGTCTTTGAAAGTACATATTCTTAATTACACTTCACAGTTCTACATTGCACCTTTAAATTAAAAAATTATAATTTTCTTTCTGTGCTTTCTTGTTGTTCCTTAGATAATTATGCAGTTTTGTAATCTGCAGATGGCCTCTTTTTTCAATTGAATAATTTGCTTCAAGCAACAAAATATTAAAACATTAAAGTCAATATGAAAGGCTGTATAATTATTCATAATTAATTAATTGTCTTATGATTGCTGTATTGCCAGTCTCTTTTGAATGCTTTTAATACAGGTGTGTTTTGAAAGGATTCTATGAATCTGTTTCTATAGAGTTGCACGAGGGGCCTCTGAAGATGTACAGAATTATCCTGCACACTGGCTTAGCTCAGTGTGAGAACATGTCCTTCTGCTTGTGCTGCTCTGTATTTTCTGCTCCTCTTAAAAGATAGCTGACAAGAACAGTTTAAAAATAGCAGGCCAAGGGCAGGTGACAAAATGTCACACAAGCAGCACCTGGTCCAGTGACAGCCTGGAGGGAGGAAAAAACCAAACCCAGATGTCACAGATAGGATTCTATTTCTGAAACTGGTCAAACAGCGGAATTTCTGGTTCAGCAAAGGAAAAGAGAAGAGCCCATCCAGGCATTATGCATTCCAATTTTACTCTGTTTGTTTCATAGCAGTTTCTTTCTTTCTTTTTTCTTTTTTCTTTTTTTCTATTGCAAGTATTAATTTTAAAGTACAAATTAGTACAGACATGTTTTCTCTTTACAAGTAATACCTGTGACATCTCACTCATTAATACACTGTTAAGGAAAAGGAAATGTCCATCGGGAGAGATGTCTGAAGTATTTTAGCAAATGTTATACTAACTGAAATAATAGCAGATTTAATGTTTCTTCAGTGCTAGACTAATATGAAAATATGTATAGGAGAATTATGTCTGTGATTAGGAAATGTGAAGTGCTTAATGAAGATCATCTCTTTAAGAAGCTTTACTCAAGGAGTTGAAAAGTAAAAATGGAGATTCTATTTACCTTCTCTCCCCACATCTTTCTGGGGGTGCTCTTTGCTTCATACCCTTATCATGGTGGCATTTTGTTCTAAAAGAAGGAGAAAACTTCAGTGTGAAGAAAAGATTTATTTACTTTTCTTAACCCACTTATGACTTAGTTTCAGAAGTGTATTGAAACTTCATGCTGCATCTGTTCAGAAAAAATATTCATTACAGCACAGCAGTTTCAGTGACTGCAAATAGAAAGCTTTGATTGTCAATTTGAACTAAAAATGTTGGGGAGGACTGGCTTTAGTTCTGCTTTGCCAGAGTTTGTTTGTTAAAACTTGGGTTTGCAGAAATACAGGAACAAAACCATTATATTGGTATTTCAGTGTAGTGAGTGGATCCTGGGCTCCCGTATTTGAGTGTCCATGGAGTGAAGAAATGTAAAGTGACCTCTTCCTTAGCTCCCAAACTTAACCACAGACCCAGAGACAGGAAAAGCCTATGAAATGGAATTCCATTATATACATAAAGTTGCTTAGTTGAAAAGAATTTTTACATGACTATAATTATCTTTTGTATCTCCTTCCAAGTAAGGACTAATACAAATTAAAGCTTGCAGGTTGTGTTGGGTGGTTTAATTTGATAAGTCCTATGACAAAGTTTCTTCAGGATAAGATTTAACACTTCAGCTCAGTTAAATAGTATCCAATAGTAATCTGAACAGCCCTGCTGCTGTTGGCTCATTTCTTGCTTTAACAGTAAAAGTAGGTTTCTCTGGACTGAGTCTCCTTGGGGTCAAGAATATCCTTTTTTCAAAGTACATAGGAATGTACAGCTTGAGAACAATATTCCCTCCAACCCAGGGTCTTATCTCAAATGGTAGGTGATGGAAGATTCTTAGGGAAGAATGCAAAACCAGGATAAGAACTCTATCTCCAACTATCTGTTAACTTGGGAGCTTCTGGTGCTGCATGTGGTATGAAAAATAGTGATTTATTTTTACCAATTAAATGGAGTTTTGCAATGCTGTACTCGTTATTGGAAGCCAGCTATAAATGGCATAACTGCAGCAAGGTTGAACTCAAGACCTTGTTTTGAAAGGGTAAGCATAATGCTTTCTTAGTGCAAAGTAAAGGAATGTATTAAATATAATGATTGTTTATTTTGTGATTTTCAGTGTTTTAAGTACATGATACTGAAGCTACTGTGGTGTTAAATATTTTAAATGTGTATTCTTGGGAAGTTGCCTTCAATAGGTGGAAGACTCAGCTACCCTGACTGTTCATCCCCTTTAGAAATTTTTCATATTAATGAATTTAATTCAGTTTTGAAATAAAACCATTGAAAATAACTTTTGCTTACATTGCAGGGCGTATGGGAATAAACTTCCATCATCCAGGAACAGACAATATTATGGCCCTTAATAGTAAGTATTTAATGTCTAGTGATTTATATTGCCATGTTGAATATTATTTCTTACATCTATTGTGTGTGTAGCTGCACAGTCAGACATAAATATGTGTAATGTTTGCACAGAAGTTCATGTTCACTCTCTGAAAATGTTTTTTCATAATCAGTCACCTCTGATTCGTTATATTAGCTTTGTAATGGCTTTTTGTGTTTCACTGGCAGCTTCACAATGCCTGCTATAGATAATATTACAGAACAGTCTGTCTTGTTCCCTGTTTTGTGGGTGTGTATGTATGTTAAAGCTGTAACTTTAATTTCTGGTATCTCTCCAGACATATTTCTTCCTGTTGGGATGAGCTGTTACAAGTTTTGCATACAATTACATGGACTGATGGTGTTTGCTTTGTTGGTTTCCATTATGTAGACAGGACTGGAGAGAATGTTTAGACATCTAAATAATAAGGGAAAACTGCTCTTTGCTGAGAGATTATTGAATTTTTTGTGTTAGAAAATAAAATTAAAATTAAAAGTCCAGTCATGAACATAGAGATTCAAAAAACCCAGCAGAATGGATCTCAAGACAGTTCCTGTATGGGGAGGGTGGGGGACAGGGTGTCAGGCACCACCAGCATAATGCTGAACTGAACTGTGCAAATCAAAGCAGAGTATTTATCTGCCTAATCCTGAGAAATGCTGACGATTTTGAAATGTCCATTTTTGTTTACAGTGTTGTATTATACATGTTAGGTTTATTTACGGACTTCTCTAAAATTTTTTGCCTTTGCACTGTCTATGTAGGTTGGACTGACTATAGCTGAAAACTGCAGGGTTTTTTTGTGTAGTACCAAGCAAAGAATAATTTATAGATGTGAAGAACTGAAAATTTGTCATAGACAAGGTGCAAGATGTTTAACATTTGTCTTTAAAGGCCAGCTTTTGGAACCTGTAAGACTTTGCTCATGTTCTTCTTAGTTTTCCACTGTTAATGGTGAGGTGATATTTTGGGGAGTTTTTGTTGTCATAGTTAGCATATAAACCCCATTTTCTTATGATACATGAAATTATGAGAAATCAAGTAATTAACTAGGAGAAACGTTTTGTTTAATTAAAGACTTCATTAAAAGAGAAAGCTGTTCATACCTCTCCATGTGTGTACGTAAGTTCTGCACAGTACAGTTTTCCGGTGTTTGACATGAATTCTGGTCTCAGAATGTATTTGTTGTTCTAAGTTGGGCATTTCAACAAGCTAACTGTGACAGAAATATATTTGTGAAGATGGGATATTATGATTGAATTTTGAGTTACCTTTAAAAATTGACAGTTATGATGTAGTAGTATTTCTTACAAAGTCTGATAGCAATTTTTGAAAGATGGAGTTGAAGAAACGAAACAAAAAGTTGTACTATTTTAGGACAACTTGTTTTTGTCTTAAATTAATTATGTGTTTTACTCTGATTTCTTTTTAATGAAAATAATGAAAAAACTATTTTCCGTCTAATTTCTTTGAAATGTTTACAGCAGCTATATACTCTAATTGTTTATAAAAACCAATAATCTGTTGTAGCTATAGTCCTGGTACCTGATTAAAATATCAGCATAGCTAACTGAGGGACTGAAACTAAATAAATTTACTCATTTGCACTATTTAAAATATTATGGGTTTATTCAAATATTAGCTGTTTAAAGACTTAAATAAGCCTGGAATCATAAACATGCAATTTATGCAAAATGAAATTCAGCACAAATCAAAAATCTGAATAAGTTCCCATATATTTTTCCTCTTCTGCAACTCTTCTCCCTTTCTTTCTTTACTAGGCAAGGCCACAGCATTTTTGGCCATCAATAAGAGCCCTAAGCTAGAATTATTGAAACCTGTTGGGTTTTGCTTTTAGATATTTGAGGAGCTAAGAATAAAAGCAAATATTCAAGTACATAAGTTTAAAAATTACTTTCTGTGATTGAAATCCTTTTTTTTATGCAGCTAAACTTGAAAAATTTAGAACTTAAGTAATTCCCATGTCATCCATTCATTACCTTTGTCATGGGGAAATATAGCAAGGAAAATTAGTTCAAGAAGAAATATTCTTTTCTGTGTTGGAATGGCTATGATTTGGGTTAAAAATTATAAAATAAGTAAAATAAAAATTCCCGAAAGATACTTCATCAGAGTATTTTCTGGAATAATTTTGAGAACTTATGTAATGTCTTTAAATCATAATACTTGTCATATGTATATTTATTTTCTGTGAAACTAAACACTGTCTGCTGAGTCTGCAAATCCAACCTTCACATTCTATTTATAGTCATTGCTTCATAAGCATTTTTCTCTTTTCCTGTGAAGACATAGTAATTATCTTTAAGATTTGTTAGTTAAAGCTCAGTTTCACACTGACAATGTAGGCAATCTTTTGAAGTTGGAAGACAACATATGCTCATGCCAACAGCAATGCAAAACTTCACATGTTGTAGGGAGAGGGGAAGTTTTCTGGGGGATGTTTGTCTCTATCTCCTTCTCATCCTCTGTGACAGCACTTTAAACCTTTCAACTGTACTTCAGCTGTTATTCCTGTTTACTCATTATAGCCTTTTGAAACTGGGGATTTTCCTGCCTGCCTGTCTTGAGCTGCTGTCTGTAAATGTTGGAAAGCATTGTTTGGTTTGAGGGAAGGTGTTGCTTAGCTGGCAGCATGGGGGGAGCATGCTGTCACCATTTTGTTCACCATTGTGCAAGGCTAAATCATCACCATCTTAAAACACTGCTTTCTGAAATAATTAAATACATGGGATAAAAGAGAGTACTTTTAAATGCATAATTATTATGACTCTCTTCACGTCATTAGTGGCATTATGCTTGTGTACATACAGTTGCACATGTCTAAACATGTTTATATTATAAATGCTCTGGAGGTTCAGAATTAGGCTTCTGTTGAGGAATGCAGTGTTCAAATATTGAGAGATCATAATCCTAAAGAGCATCTAAATAAAAGAAAGATGCAAATATTAGATTTGAAGCATTTTTAAAGGGGAGATGGTATAGCTTTTGTCTGTGCTTGATCTAAATAAAATTTCTCTAATTGAAATAGTGTTTTGAATCAATTAGTGACATTAGGTAATTTTTTAGTTGTATCATTCATACTGAGCTGAACAGTAGAAGAATTTTTATAAACTTCCATCTATAGCACTTTATTAAAATAATTGATACTGTAATTTTTAAGGGAAATGTGGCATAAGTTTAACTCAAAGGTGTCCTCCATCCCTTCTCTTGCTAATATTCCATACCATTTGTAGCCATACATTTCTGCAGGCATTGCTTCTCCTGAATATGTGCTCCTTTCTAATTAGCTAAGTAACTAGGACTGAATGATCAGCATGAATACGTAGTCACCTACATGGTAGGGGGCGAGCTGTCTTTAATGCTTCTTGAGAACTCCAGAAAGCGACAATAACTTCAGTGGGAGAGAAGTGTGGCAGGTGAAAAAGGGAGATGGGAATAAATGAGGGTGTGTGATCTCTATAAGGAAGTACTGAAGTGTTTTGCTGGGATCCTAAACAATCTTCTGTAAAATAACTGTAGTCTAAAGGTAGTTAAATGAACAAATGAGAAAAACCCCTTTGTGAAATGCTGGAATTTTTTTTTTCCTAAAGCTCCTCTGTACAGTGACTTTGCAGTCTTGTTGGGCTTCAAATATTCCATCTGCTTCCACTGTTCATTCTTGTCTCATACAAAAATGTGTCATCTGTGAGGTCTGGTACTATTTGCTCTCCATCTGACTGTCTTTTCTTCTTTTCATTAGTGTAATTTAGTTCTATTTATTCAGAGTAAAATAATTCGAAAAATACATTAAGATTTGGGGCACCTTTTTAGATGTCTGTGTTGAGATTTTGGTTTTGTTTTATTAACCCCATTTATGTGGGGAAGTTGTCATGCCATGACAGGAGATGTAATGACAACAAAATTATCTCATTTTTTATTTTCATTTTTCTGTTGTTTTTTAAATTGCATTGTTTCCTTAAGAGCTATCGTACTTGGCTCTCCCTGTATTCTGATGTGTTGTTTCCAAACACATATAGCGTTCAGATATAGAAAAAGTTGCTGAAGTAGCATTTTAGATTTAAAATTTTTACCAATGCTACTGTTATACCTTGAAATAAATTGCTCCAAATAGTAAGCTTGTTGAATTACTTTTGTCTTGCAAGATCTTGGGTTGGCAGTTTAATAGCTAATAAAAGCTTTCTTTTTGTAGTGATAATATTCTGTGCAAATGTGTGCCTAAATTCCAAGAGGCATCAATCTCTTCTAATAGTTTAGTTCTTGCCTGTAGGAATTTGCTGAACACTTTAGCCCAGTTGCCCGGTTGGGTTACTAATCTGTCACCATCTTAATGGCATATATAGAATAACAGAAAGGAATAAAAAACACTGAGAGAAATTATAAGGTTTGCAAAACTAGACCTGATTTAGTTGTGAAGAGATCTGAGTTAATATAACTGGAGATGGAAAACGGCTGATGTGAAGTGTGGCATAGCAAAGGCAGCGAGATTCAGAGGAGTCCCAGAGTGTGGGAACTGTCACTTTACACATCACCTTGTTAAGTTTTGCAGAACCAGCTGTATGCGCAGTTCGTATTGATGCTGCCTTGGAGGCTGTGAGGTGGGCTTGCTGGTACCTTAAAGTCCCTTCTATACCTATTTCAATTTTTTAAAAGGGTGAAGGGGGAAGCAAGGCAGCAATAGTAAGTACGTGCTTTTTCTTCCTTCTTCTTTTTTGTATTGGCGTCTGCACTTCCAGAGATCCAATTTGGCTGTTACTGAAGGCAATATCTCTTATCAGTGGCTGCTAAAGGCTTTTTCTAGCAGAGGAAGATTTCTTAAATCATCTTCCTCTTAATTCAACTTGGTAGCTCTGTAATACCTTCTTGTTTGTTTGTTTGTTTGTTTGTTTTCCCCACTACTTTTCCTGCCTCACAACCTCACCAGTGTGCTTTCCTTTCATCTTCGTGATCCTCTCTATTGTGGGTTAGTGCCATCTGTTTCCTCTGAATTTTAAGATTTGCCAGGCTATTCCACAAGCATTATATATGATGCTAGAAGAGATGAAGCAGCCTGGCTGTTAAAAATGTGGGTTTTATTGTTAACAGATTTTTTTTAACTAAAACAAAGAGATGAAAATAGATAAACCTTCCCTCATGCACGGTTGCTTGGCTGCTCATATGCCTCAGGAAGGGACACCTAAGCTGGTTTGGGGTATTGAATGCAGTTAATGTGTTTGATCAAGTGTTTGAGGCCCAGTGTGTGGGACTGAACTGCACACAGCTTACGCGTAGATTGTGTTTTTCATTTGTGATGATGGGATTCAGTTGTATGTGTATGTGAGCATATGTTAGCAGGGAGATGGCTGTAACACGTGCATTGTTAGTATTGGAAAAGAATCAACCAAAATGGGCTGTTGAGGTTCATGTAACCAAACTATTGTGCTGCCCATCTGCACATCCAGCCCTTCTATGAGTGGAAGCTGAGAAGCACCTTTGAACCCCTTGTAGATGAGTGTCCATCATCTTTGCAATTCTTCTATATGATCCCTCTGTTGTGGAAAACCACATTGCATAATTATACTTCATTCTATCACCTTCCCTCAGTTCATGAATGCATTTTCACTGATATTTTAATTCACTTGTAAACTTCCAGCTCCCTAAGAACTTCAGAGACCCTCTGTTCAAAAGCAAAAGCTTGACATATTTTCCTGTCTGATCTTAGAAAATCATTGCATAACTCATAATGTCCTAAAGCAAGTATTGTTCTGAACTGCTGACTGCTTCAAGAATACAAATGAGTGTTCCAAGCTAGAAATAAGATTCTGGTACCTTATAAATCAAGGAGGTTCCCAGTCTTGTCAAATAAACTTTCCTTTAGCCATTATAGCTCCAAAATTTCTAGTCTGGAAACGCTGACTTCTTTTTTTCATAGAGGTAATGCTATTTTAAGTCAATTTAAGATGTGTCTTGAAAATTTCCTTGAATTGTGCATCTTTGATATTGTGGACACATAATTGCATGAACAAGATAAATACCAGAAGTGAAGAAAGAATGTTCTTAAAAATCTCAAAATACTTTCTATTAAGTCTTCCATGAAATGTGATATTACAAATAAATGTTGTCACCTGTTTCTAAATTTGAAATTACATTATCAGATTCATTTTTAGTTATGATATGAAAGGCGTGTAGATCTAGTCCTTTTCAAGTTAATGTTTTATGGGATCACAATTTTATTGTTTCCTAGGATTGATAATTATTTAATACAAATACAAGGTGCAGATTCAATCCCATAATTTAATAAAACTATGAAAAAAACCCCGAAAATATATTTTTCCTCAGTTTTATGTAGCCTTGAGATGCAGTTAAAATCTGAACAGTTCATTTGAGTGAGTTTTGAATTATTGCAAAAATGGGCAATCTTAGCTGCAGGCTTTGGGAAATTCCAAAGCATTAACACTAAGTTTACTTGATTGCATAGCAAGATTTGAGGTTTGGAGAATTTGTTCTGCTTGTTTGTTAAAAGCTTAAAGTTCTTTAAGAACTTCAGCATTTCATGTTCATAAAAATACACTCAGCTTCTGGGATGAGGTGAGTTAATAGTTTCAGGAGAGTTATCAGCAGATGAAAAGGAATCTGTTGTTCCTTTGCATTTGAGGACATGCAATTTGGGACACAGCAGTTATGTAACTTTGTACCTGACAGTTACAGAACCTTGCTAAGGATGGACAAACATGAATGCAGGGATGATCCTGCTGCACAGTCCATCAGTGCACTTTTTACATGGGAAAATGTGCTCATCCCTTCTTAAAGCACCTGTGTTTTCCTTAATACTGTAATGATCTAGGAAGTACCTAGGAAAGAATCACTTGTGTTGAATTTAGAAGCATTTCAGGAGATGATTTCTGTGCAAAAGGACATTTATATGTGGCACCAAAACCAGTACCTGGGGAGCAGATGCATTGGTGGGGGTCTAATTTTAGGAGCTCCCAGTCTCTTTTTGTCTTCTATTGGAATTGCCCAAGAGAGAAAGTAACTTTAGATACATAGTTCTGGTAATTCCATTGTTTGTAATAGTGCGGTAATCTTCTTATTTGCTCCCAAATGTCTTCATTCTAGAATAATTTCTAAATTGTTTACTTCCCAAAATATTTATTCAAACTGGAGGCATTATGAAATTTACCTGATGAACCATTCCTGCTATTTAATCTGTTGTGCTCTGAATTTTGACTTGTGAACAAGATGGGTATTTTTTAATTAACTTGTTTCAAATGACACATTCCAATTTCACATTCGCATTCTGTGTAAACAACATAATGAAGTGTACATTGTCGTTCTGAAGTTGTCACACTGAATAACTCTCAGCCTGTTGGAAAAAAGTAACATTTTAATATAAATACCAATGGAAACTAAGATAATTTGGAAATTATGTGTGTATAATATACAAAATATAAACAACAGTGGTGAAACTTCACCTTCTTTGAGTATTTAAATGTGATGCAATGTTTTTAAATCAGCAAAAACTGACTTGCCTGTCTTCCTGTTTAAGTGAATTGCACTATTTTGCCCCTGGAATTTACAAGCAAATATACCTCCAGTGACTTTCAGTAACTTTTGTAGACATAAACATGGTGTGTTAATGCAAATATAGGATAAAAGTATTATTCTGCAGTGAAGTATTGCATATAAGTGTTATTATACATGAATAGCAATAGGGTATTCTAAAATTTACAGAAGTCTGTGGTAGATTTCTGCCATCATGTACTAATCTTGGTCAGAGCCTAGAAGTTTGCATTAAGCATATAAAGCTTTGTTTTCTTCAGAAGAAACACAGAAGTCTCTTCCATCTCATATGGAAATAATTCTTCTTTATTTAATTTTTAGATTGGTAACATTCTGAGAAGCCTCCTTCAGATAAATTGTTCTCAGAATGTGTCCATAACTATACCTTGATACATGCTTTTTTTGGGAATGTGTGCATTCATCAAGACAAGAATACAAGAGATCTTGCAATGGTTCTTTGCCATCATAATAACTAATAAAATATGGCAGTAACTAGAAAGCAGGAGGACTAATTTTATTCTTGCTGCAAAGCCAACTGTAGTGTTAATTGTCACTATTGCCTGCTATGCAAGAAGCAGAATCTCTCTCAGGGCTTACGAAACACCTCGCTGTGGCTGAGTAGCTGTTCACACAAACAGCTCCTGCTGTCTTCATGCTAAACATAAACTGCAGAGCAGTTCATCATTGCCCTTGAAATGTTTTAATCCCCCTAATGACATACTCATGTAGTTGCCTTTTTGTGACCTCTTGGATAGTGGAAGAAAAAAGATGTATGTTTATGGTGTTTCTTCAGGGCTTGAGAAGGAAGCTTCTTGGGTAGAAGAGAGGTGCCTGTGCTGAAGGAGGGCGAGCCTTGCTCTGGGCAGCCTGGGGGCCCCTCATCAAAAGAAGAGCAGGCAGGGAATGCTGAGGGGTCTGGTGGGACACCTGGGTGTGTAGGACAGGACTGGAAGGCACTATGTTAGTTTGGGAAATAAGAGATGAGGTTGGGAAGGAGCGGGAACACTGATAGTGTTACAAGGAAAAGAGAAAGAAACAAAACAAAGCTCTGTTACCTCTTAGGTAAGCCCACTTCTGTTGAAAAACCCTGCTGGATCCCTAGCCTTCCACATTTGATTACCTTGGAAGGACAGATGTCTTTTGTGGTAGATCAGAGATCCTGTGTAGAAGACACGTGTTTTCCAGATTATTTTCTGTCTTTCTAAAATTTCAGATCAAAAATGCTGGTTTTTGCATTTCCCATTACATCATGAAATATGGTTCTGCAGTTGTCCAGCCTTGTGGATTTGCCATTGATGCATGTCTCATTGAAATGCTGTGTTAATTCTGGTAGTTCTGAAGGCATTTTGTTAGTCTAGTTTTATTCATCTAAACATACTGGCTATTGAGTTCATATTGTTTTAGTAGGATTTTAATATTTACATATGGTTGATTGGTTAAATTGAAGCATAATTGGAAAACATGTTCTCCACAATTATTTAATAAAATGCAGAATGAGTTCTTTTAATTAGGATTACTGATGATGATGTTTATTGCCTCTTAAAACCATAATCTAAATTATTATTTTACAATACTGTATGATATGCCTGATTTTTTTAATACCTTTGCTATATAGAAAACGTGCACAGCAGGTATGTTGGGGTGTTTTTTTTGTTTTTGTTTTGGTGTTGGTTTTTTTTTCCCTCTGGCTGTATCATCTTCAACTTTTTTTTCTCATCTTGGATTGTTTGAATTTCATCTTGTACTTTTTAAATGTCTTTTCCTTCTTTATGGTGGGAGGGGGAAAAGAGAAGATGTAGAAGCTACATTTTCATTGCTTTCGGAGCTAAACCTAATGACAGCTGTACCGACAATTTTCTTCTGTGTTTACATGCAGCCAGGAGCTATGGGCGGAGAAGAGGTAAAAGTATTTATTAAATGTTTTGTTTGCTGAATAATAGGAGAAATAAATATTTAGTTTTCTTGTGATAAGATGTTGTTACCAATTTTAACATTATTTAGTTGATCAATTGCTTCATATAAATCAATCTCATATTCTTCCCATGCAAAACAGCTCCCTTTTAACAGCATCTTAAAGCAATGATGATCCTGAGCTGATAACTTCAAGTGTGTTGCTATTACGAGAGAACTGAAGGATGACTGAATGTAAAGATTCTCATGACATGTATTTGTGACTTGACATGCGTAGTGTTACAAAAAAAGATTGGGTTTATGTTTGGTGTTTGTTTGTTTTGTAGAAGTGCAATGTTTAACTGCTGCATTGAACATTTGAAAATTACTTTTTTTCTTACATATGACAGCTTTTGCTGAATATTGCACTTTATTACATTGAACTGCCTCAGGTAGAACATGTGTGAATGCCAATACTAGTAACTGTCCTCAACAGTGAATATTGATAATAGTTTTGAACAGATATAGTATTTGAGCACATCTGAACTGTATTTCATCATAGACAACCCTTACCGCATAAAAGGAAATGGAAAATATTTTATAAATATACAGTGCTGCATATCAGTTTATTCCGAGAGATGAATGAACAGGGACCATAGCGAGTCCAATAACTGACTACTGAGCAAGCCACTAATGCAGCTTACATTTATGTGCTGTGCTGTAGCTTACACACACTGGTTGTTATTGAGAAAATAACAGTGAAAATAGCAGCTTTTAACAATTACATTTAGGCAGTGCCATCTGTGTGGGGTACTTTAGCATTAAACTTAATTTCATCTTCCTTTCCATGAAGTTCTCTGGCAGCTATGCAGGTGACATTGCTTCCTTTTCCAAACGTAGGATTTGCACCACGTTTGTGAAGAACCTTACAGACAGATGTATCCATCACACAGGCCAATAGTGTCTTAAGGGCTTGTAATTCACATATGTGTATTATTGAGGTGCTAGGCTGTACACGCTGTGCTAACAGAGTTTGTAATAAAGAATTTGAGCAGATTTTGTTCAAAGCTGACTCATTTTAGTGTTTATTTGATAGCTAAAGCTGAAACAAAAGATTCAAGTTTTCATCACAAACCAGCCTTCCTATTTTTCACCACGTCCAGAGCTCAGGCTACTGTTAACAGATGTTGGAAGCATCCTAATACTTACACTTTTCAGTGCTTTCATGGTACTAAAGCAAATTGGGAAGTATGTGGATATAAGTAAGGTATACTCTCTCTGCATGTAAACACTGATTAATTTTATATTAAGATTGTGGCAAGTGTGTTCAGATTAATCAAATGGCGCCAAAATAGGAAAGGAGGTCGGAATCAGTACGACACTATCAACTACTTGCAACTCATGTTTACTTGTAGAAGCAAAATACAATAATGTGGAAATAATTGTGATCAATATAGTTTAGGCTGTTTTATACAAATTTTAGTGAAGGCAAAACAGGGCAAACAAGTTCTGAATGTGCTGGTTTTTCCGATTTTTTTTTTCCTCACTACCAAAAAGCGTGCTTCACTCCACAAAACTAGTTTTCCTGTGTGAAATGCAGGCTTTTCCATACTAAGAAGTAGATTTGTGTGTGTGTGTGTCTTATCATTAATTTTAGGGATTTTGACTTGTGTCATTTACATTAAAGTCTCTGATGTTCATGCTTTATCATTACTTTGACTTTTATAATGTTGGTTTTGAGCTTTCTTAACCTTAAGAAGCATGAGATGCTACAACAGTTGTTTAAAAATTTATTGGTTATCAAATATTTTCATATATCCGTCTCTATTATTGTTTTTACCATTTACATTGGGATAATATGCAGAGTAACCAGAGGCAATTCTGTGCAAGGACTCATTTCATGTTTGTTATAGTTGGATATTTTAATTAGTGTTTGATTCTGTCACTGTGACTAAGCATCTTCAGTGAGGTTTTCTCAGACATTTCTTGAGGTTTGCCATGAACTCTCAGTTCTCTACTTGATGCTCTGTTTCCTTTGAGAAAAGAGATGAGCATTTCTTTGTAGGTATCGTGTTTAGAGCTGTTGAGTCATGTTCTTGGTACCTTGTTTTTTAACTTCTACAACCAGTTTTTCGGGTACAGATGTAAGCACTGCTGTGGGAAATCAGCCCAAACTATTTTGCTACACTGGCAACTCGGAGATGTCCAGGGAGGGGTGCAGGAGTATGGTGCAAAAAAGTGCATTTAGTGATGCCTTCCCATAACGTTCTTCCAGAAATTCGCCCCACGGTTTTTTCGAGGTGATGTTTCAATATTTATTGCTTTAGATTGCATTTTTCTCCTGTTCCTACTCTTTCCCTTTTCTAAGCCTACATAAATTTTTCAACATCCCAAAAATTCTGTAGCAAGGGTTTCCTGAGTTTGCCTTGCTTTTTTCAGCCTTGGCACGTACTGATTGTGTTCGATGCAGTTTATTTTTCCCTTAGTGGAGAAGGCCATGAGCAGTCGTTCCCTATTCCCTTGTCTGTATGCCTTCCATTATTTTAAATGTGTGCTTCATACATTTAGCTCTATACTTAACTATAAACTTATAGAACATTGTTTGCATTTATTTAAGGTGAGTGCAGTGCTTGTAGACCGCCAAGCGTCCGGCATGGTGCTTAGAGGTGACACCTTGCTTTCTAAGCTGCTGTGAATTTTTATTATTTCCTTCAGAACTCAGTCTCTTCTGCAGATCTGTATTTTCGTTGGACACCTTGTTATTAATTTGATATGTCATCTTCCACTAATGGCTCATGTTTGTTGTTTGTTGCTTTTTTACAAGAAGGTAGGTTGATGGGCAGGAATTAGAAGATGATTTAGCTATTCAGTACTGTCAATCTCTTACAGATATTTTCAGATTTCCTGCTTTTCAGTGAGTGTTCTGATTTGGTATTTTTACATAGCTGTACTATTCTTAATTATTTTTTCTCTCATGCAAATGTTCTCTTTTATATTGAAATGCACATGTTTATAAATGTGCATGACCTGTTTGTCCATTGATGGAATATTCATCAAAAGTCTTTCCTGTTTTATGCTCTAACCCACCATTTCTGACAACAAGCCTTTGAAAGGTAGCATCTCTACATCCTTCTCTGATTGTGGCGTTTACCCTTTTTTGTTACATTGATGTGTAAAAGCACTGGAGGATTTTTGCTCCAGTGGATTTTTGTGTCTGTGATCTCTGACAGTGTTTAACATGCAACATATTCTTTCTAATCAACACTTTTCTAGTGCCTGATGTTCGTAAAAAAAAAAAAATCAGGTTAGTGGTGTGTGTCAGTGAAAGCATCTTTCCTGATTTTGTTAGCTTGTTTTCCTTATACAGGATTACTGCTTCTTTTTGTAATCTGTCCTTTACTACTGGAGACAATTACTGATATTTCAGTGTATACATTTTTCTAACTGCAGTCCCTCTGTCTTGATTTTTCTCCTCGCTCCTGTTTTTTTTTTCCATCACTTCTCTGTGCTGTTAATGCCAGTATGGTATTAATCCTTAGGTCTTGCTAAGTCAGTTTCGTGTGATCCATTACCTTTGAATTTAATCCTGTGCACTTACAAAAGTATAAATACATTTATATTTGTAATCAACCCCCCTATAAACTGTTTGTATCAATTAATTAAATTCCATCCCTGGGAGCAAACCTCCATAATATGAGTGGACAAGTAGCCTTTTCAGAGTTGAGGTGTGGTTCCCATTTATACATCTCTCTATATTGCAGGACTTATTTTTCAGCTCAGGTATAGGGAATTGTTAAACTCTAAAGTTGGCATGTTCTACAGTGTTGCTTATTTGGAGTCTTTGAGTATTTTTTATCTTTGTTAATAAATCTGTTCTTAAGATAATGTGTGTATACTTTGGTAGTAATAGCAACAAGTTAATTGCATCAGATGATTACAAATAAATTCTTTACTTTTCGTTAGCAAACTGAGTAGCAGCCATTTATGTTGATTTTGCTCGTTCATTACTGAAAGGATGTTTTGACTCTGCGTAACGAAGTCTGACAGGCTGTTCTAGCTAACAATGTTTTCCTTCAAGTGCAAGTTCTTTGTGGTTTATTTAACAAGATTTTTTTTTTTCTCGTTTACTAAGTTTCTTCACTACATGTTTAATATCCACAATCCAAAGCTTTTCCATGTTTATTTTGCTGTGTTCCACCCTATTCAGCGTGGGCCTGTGTTCTGTGGAGGTGGAAGTGCTGCAGCCCTTCTTGTCAGGATCCTGTAGAGCACTCAGAGGACTGTCCTGCTCTGCAGTGCAGTGGCTTGAGGGATCTTAAGATCATTCCTTTGAGATCTGTTATGGAAGGTGTTTGTTTTAAAGCTAAATTAGGTTTGTTGTATTGTAAGGGTAATACATTCTTGGAAAAATAAAAACAATACTAACGAATGTGAATTGGACAACTGGACCACCTAGCTGGGTCCTCTAGTGCAAATTCTGTTAAAGTAAAACAGTAGAAGTTTTTTACTAAAATATTTCATTCTCCAGGAAATAGCGTTAACTCTAGATCCTACGAAATCTGTTCCAGGTCGATCTTCACTCTTTCCTTTTGAAGATGGCTTCCTAGATGACAGCCATGGTGATCAGTCGTTATCGTCGGGTCTCAGCTCTCCAACACGCTGTCAGAATGGGGAAAGAGTGGAACGCTATTCTAGAAAGGTGTTTGTTGGAGGTCTTCCTCCTGACATTGATGAAGGTACTGTGAATCACTTGTATTCCTGAGATGTGCGAATTGGCTTTCATATAATTACTATAAAACAGGTCAGAGTTTCATAGAAGCAAATGTATTTTCCCAGGTGTGTCTCTCGTAGTGCTTGTGGCATTATTTAGAACAAACACACACTACCACCCCCTGCAACACCTGAGAATTGACTTGACGTTCTTTTTTACTGTAGATCAGAAGAGACAGAGACAGAAGTGGCTGCATAGCAGGTCTTCTGATCTGCATGTCTTCCCACGACTGTACAGTGGGAAAGCTGAAAAGGGAACTTAGTGGGTACTGTCTCTCCTCCATAGTCATTTCCTATTCTTGGATGTGGTTGACTTTAAAGACTTTCTTAATGCAGTCCTTACCAAAATTAGGTGGGCTTGAAATATTCAGCTCTTTTACCCAGCACTTATGCAGGATTCAGATGATAAATACAGGTTAATAACATGGTTACAAAATAATAACCAGCTTAGTAGGGATGGTCAGGGTTTTTCTCAGTCATTATCTGATCTACTTGTGTGTGCTTCCACAAACCCTTACTCCCAAACTAAAATCATGAGTTTTTGGTGTATTTTTCATATTATAGCTGGAATCCACCACTATCTAGCTCCAGTGGGCATACACAGGGAATTTGAGGATGCCTTATATTGAAAAGAGAGGCGTCTCTAATCTACTTATCTGAAGCCTAAACCATGTACAGTTTCAATGAAGAAATAGTATGAGTTGTTAGTCTATGTTTGTCAACACCTCAAATGCAGTTCCTATGTCACACCAAGAGCTGCAGGGCTGTCACACAGAGCCTGGTGGGTAATCTGGATTTACAGCTGTAAGAAGCAGCAGCCCAACAGGTACAACTGACACAAACATTGCTGGGTCACTCCGAATGAAAATACATGCCCGGTCTGTCCTGTGAGGAAGTAACACAGTGACCTGGGAGCTGTCACCCTCTTTCCTGAGAGATCTCCCTCAGTAACCCTTTCTCCTTCAGCTCCTCAGGTACACAACATGTGTGCTTGTGTCTCCAGATGCTTGAAAAATCTGGCCTGCAATTTATGGGGTCAGAGAAACTGGACACATCTCAAACAGCAATCCAGAAATTGGAAAACCCCACTGCCTTTTCTCTTGATGGCTTGTTGCTCTGATCTATCTAATGTCCCATTAGACACAATTTTAAACTAATTCTTTCTTTAAAGTACATTTTAAAATTTACTGAGGAAGAAAGATTTAAAAAAACCCCTGTAAATACTTTTTTCTGATGCATTTACATGTAAAACAATTACACTATAGGCTAGCTCGTGATGTGTGGTGGTTCTAAACTGATACTTAAAAAGGAAAGAAAAAACTTGGTAATTCAAGGCAGATTTCCTGAGGGGCCTGAGGAAGGTGCAATGCCCACCTTCCTCAGGGGAAGGTGATATGACCTGCTGCAGCCTCTTTCTAGGGCAGGCTGCAAGGAGCAGCCGTGCTGATATGGAGCTCCTCCGTCAGTCCCATGTGGCTGCATCTGACCCTGCTTTGTGGCTATAATTAGAAATAGACCGCAGCTGAAGCATATTCACTTCTGATAGATCATGTTTGCATTTAATCCTGCTGCAGACTTCCACTAGTGGAATGTAAAATCACTTTTTTAAGCAGCCATGTACAGCATAAGAGAAGAATGAATATTTAGGCATCTCCTATGGACATTACTGCAGTTTTCACTGTTCTTGTTTTGTTTTGTTTGTTTGTTTTTTTAAGACCTTTTTACCTTGCAACTGTCAGTTTTTACATTCTCTCTAAGGTGCCTCATTTGTTTTTTGTAGATGAGATCACTGCTAGCTTTCGTAGGTTTGGACCTCTTGTGGTGGACTGGCCTCACAAAGCCGAAAGCAAGTCATATTTTCCACCTAAAGGTAATTAGTTTAAAATACATGTAAGAAGGCTGTTCTGGTAAAAGGAAATTACATCTCCAATGTGGCAATCCATTACTAAGCAGAGTTTGGACTCTTCATGGTAAATTTTTTATCCTTTATCAAGCATATTTTCAGCCATTGTCATGATGGGAAAAAATTCACTATTTGGTTATTGAAATGTGCTCCTTCATGTGTACTTCTTCAGCACACCTTGAACCCTTGAATTATGCCTTAATTTATACCAGGAGTAGGTAGAAAGCAAGTTGCAGAAATTTCCTAGTTGATTCTGTTGCAGTTGGCACATTGCAAAACCCAAGGGAATAAGAGCTGGAAGTCACTTGGATTGGGCCATTGGATTGGGTCCCCAGTGGTTTGTAGGGAAGTGACTCCAGTGTGTGCTGTGAGCCGAGGAGCCGCGATCCTGCTCGGAAGCATGAGCTCCGTGTCAGGGCTGCCCAGGCGCTGGAGCAGAGCAAGTGCTGCTCAGAGGGCACCACAGGCAGCCCAGGGGTGGGCTAGAGTAAGTGCAGGTGGGGCAACCTCATATGTGTCAGCACATTATGCAGACCTGTTTTGGTTGAGAAAGAACAATTTATGGGAAACCTGTTTGGGAGGATTACTTGGCTAAATCAAACTGCTCTTACTGTACCCTGGTCTCTGTGATTTTGTACAATACATTCTACTCTCATTCACACGTGCCTCTTGCATGCAGTTTCTGAGTTCATTCATGATCTGAAACAGTAGCAGGAAGTTGTACACAAAATTTCTGGTCTATATGTAAAGATTTTCAGTTCTCATTGATCCTGGAAGCTCTTAATTCCTCATTAAGGCCACTGATTATTTTGACAGAACAATGGGCTGTTCAGTCAGTGAACTAGCTAATCCTACAATATTTTGATAGATACATTTTGACTGTAAAAACACACAAAAGCCAACTGAGTTTATTTGGAAGCTTAATTGCTGGAGGTGAGATAACACTATGACAAATACTTGCCCTGTGAACTGTGTTTCGGGACACTTAAAATCAGAAGAGAAGCCCATACATGCTTCCTCTTTCCTGTTCCATTCTCACCACTCAGCCTTGCTGTCAGCAGTTTTGCAACATCTGTTCTTGAATTTAAAACAAATCAAACAGCCCCAAAACCAGCAACAAACCTCAACCCCCTGCAATATTCCTAAGCACAGTTCGTAAAATACACGCTTTTCCCTTTTTATGTTTTTTTTAAAGATCTTTAGGGTCTTTTTGGCTAGTGAATTCTATTTGTGCCTTCACTTAAAAGTTTTTTTTAAAAAAGGCAGTAGAAAAGCCAGCTTCTCCTTAGTGTCTTTTAGTATCTCCGTATTATCTCTTAGTACTCTCTACTTGTTTGCTCCCTCTTTTAATTTTTTTTGTTCTTATTAATTCTGTAAGTAGCTATTTGTAGTAGATCATCATGGGACTTTCAATTTTGCTTTTGTTGTGGACTAGTTATGCCTTGACAAACTTGTAAAATGTTTTTGAGTAAGATCTATTTTAGCAGAAGACAAGGGAATGCAGCCTCACTTCTATTTTTGTCATGATTCTAATATAGGAAACAGCTTTCAAAGCCCCTGCCAGTTGCCCTGAACGTCTGTCTGAAAGTGCTAAACAACAGTCAATCCCAACTGTTCCAGATTTATTTATATCTGACTTCTTAGTTATCAGTCAGGGCTGCAGCATCAGACATCCTGCATGCCTGGCTCTGAGATTCGCTTACAGTCATGGTAAGCTCCGTAGGTCAAACGTACTTGATTTACTGTGCTCCCGTATAGGCAGCAGAAGACCAAATATTATTTCCAGGAGTCACAGGGTAAAGTTTGAATGTCTGCTATAACTTTTTCGCAGCTTTTTAGTCTTTTGTTCGTTTGTTGTTTTAAATAAAGAGTACTTTTTCGAAGTTATTATGGAATAATTTTCAGGAGTACCACAATAAGATGTTTCCAGTGCTGGTTTTAATCAGAAGTTCCTTTAGACCTAAAATTTAAGCTGGTGGGCTTTGGTTTTGGTTTTGTTTGTTTGTTTCACTTTTTTACTTTAAGCTGTTTTGGTGCACTCTTGGATGTTTCCTTAAAAAATACAGTGAAACAAAAAGAGATATTTGAAATTATGCTTAGTGCAAAATTCCGTGAGACTTACTCAGCTGTCAATACTCATGAATTCAAATGTTTTCTCCCTAGATGTCTTGTTTTCCATGTTGCATTGCTAGTCTGTAAATTCTCTGACATTTTGAATATGAGTCTTTCAAATGGAAAACATGTCCAAAAAAACAAAGGACAAATGAAATTACAGAGGAGAGAATGAGCTGGGTTTTGTATGCTAGCAATCTTGGAAGAAAACAAGAAAAATGAATTGTTGGAATGAAGTGGGGATGATGCAGAGGCTAATCTTTATTCACACACTGATAAAGCCTGACCTTCAAGGCTTCTCCCACCTACTTGAATGTGCCCCACAGGCAGTAAAATTGAGCCCTGCTCTTTCTGAACCTATGTCATCACCTCCAGATGGACTTCAGTGTCCTTTTTATGGATAGCCTTTTCCATTACTGGAGGGTCAGACCATTGGGCAGTGTCTGGTCTTTGAGCAAGGTTCAGGATTTTTTGTCTGTTTGCTTTGATAAGTGTTCACTTAGAGGTTTGGGGCAGACAACATCAGTAGGTGATGCTGTGGGTCAGCACAGTCAGTGAAGTTCTATGCTGGAGCTGCTTCACATCATGGGTTTCTGTCTTTACCAGGTAATGCAACATCCCCTGCAGTCCTGAGTAAATCAATACAGATTTCCAGTATCTACTTGTTGGTATAATTTATTGACTTTTGGAATGTTTGCTGTGTTGGTGCAATACATGAATTCCCTGTAGTCACCCTGTATTAGGAGCACTCTGTTGGTATTCTTAGGGCTAGGAAGAGAAGGCTGCAGAAACCATTAGCCATGGCTAATCTGATCAAGCATGAAATCTGAAAGATTAAAATGTTGCTTACAGTCTAGTGACCTCCACCACCACCCACCAGCCCCCCAAGGGCTTTATCTGGTTAGTTTAGTGAGCAAGTTGGGCCATAGATGTGTAGTCAGTTCCAGCAAGCCTTATTAGCTAACTTATTAGTTGGTGTGGTTGATTAGCTTAGCTGTAGTGGCATGTAAACTATCACTGGGACTAGTTGGAGTTCAGAAACATTCCTGCAGGACTGAGCTTGAACAAAGAAGGTTTTCCTGGATTTGGCATCCAGAGCACGATGGTGTCACCACTGGTCTGCTTAGGCACATTACCTCAGATTTAGTGCTGGGCCTGATGAACATAAATGTTTGTGTGTGAAATAATGCTGAGCTGGGATCTCCAGCATGGTGAGTTACACCAGGCTTATCTTAGTGTGGTGTCAGCAGTGCCATTTTGGGCCTTGGGGGATGGCACAGCAACAGATGTATCTGCAGTGCATTCCTCAAGCACACCACCGCTATCTATATTATCCAGGTTTTCCCATTTTCCCAGATATTCTAGGGGTTTGTTACCCTCACTGAATCTTGCCTGACATCACAGGATACACTGATCACATGTTTGTGAAAGCAGTCTGGCTTTGTCAGTGTTTGAGTTTTGAGCGTTGTAACAGCAAAACCAGAATCATTCTGTAGATGGAGCACACCTTACCTTACCGTGGTTACCAGTGAGTTCAGTATTTAGGTTGCTGAGAGAAGAGGGACACTCTTATCACTGAAAGTGAATATTGTGCACTTGGGCAGCAGAAACTGCCAACAGCTGACAATGTGTGTAAGAGGCTCCTATTTCTAGTTCTGAGCATCTGTATTGTTGCCCTAACATTTCTTTTTACCCCTCCTATGCATTGTAAAGCTTAGCACCGTGTTTTAATGTTTGTGTCATGCATGAGGTGACTTTTAATGCTTTGCCTCTGAATAAGGCTAATTCATTCCTGTTGCCTGAGAAGTCTTTGGATTACTTCCTTTGGCATCTGTTTGGATATGTTACTAATGGAACTGGCAAAATTATAAATGCCGTGTGTTGGTCTTGGGTAAGCAGATGCCCAGTTCATAATGTGTTTACTTGGCTTTCACCCCAGAGTTTGGGAATTAAATGTGGTTTGTGGTTAAGTATCTTTTGAGTACCTATGAGACTCTGAGAAATAAAGAAATACGTAATAGAGGATGCTATCAAAAGTAGTTGCACATTACCATGTCACAGTCTATTTATCTCTGGCAAAATCCAGATAATTCGTGTTTTATTTAAATAGAAATTGATGGGGCTTTCACTTATTTGCTGGTGTGCTGAGTTAAGCAATGCTTATGCTAACTACAGTAATTTTTTTCTTTCCTTTTTTTAATTAAACAGATGGTGCCAACTGTTTCAAAAACATTTTTTTCAGTTGTTTTTTTTTAACAGATTGCTAGCTTTAAAACAACTTAAAAAGCTCTTTACTGGTTTTTCCTTGTGATAACTGTCATTTTTCTAGCAATCACTAAAAACTGCACAATGTGTTTTAAAATGCCAAAAATTATGTAAAAGTTTTCCTCTTCTTTTTTTTTTTTTTTTTCCATTTAGAAAGATTGATGTTTGGCTAGAGATGAGAATTACCGTTAGAAAATGAAGCATGGCAGAGCTTGAAGATAGGATGGGTTTGGAATGGGAAGAATGCTTTGGCTTTACAGTTGATTTAGATGTGTGATGCAGCAGTCTGATCCTTTTGTGTTTTCCCTGTTCCTCAGTTTGTTATCCTGTTATCTGATAAAATTAAGCACATTTGTCCCTACTGCTCCATATGGGACACTAGGGGTGAGGGAAATCTCATGAAAAACAGAACAGTGTAAGCAAAGTTGCACAAAGTGACGTTAAATGATTCTCATGCTCTAATTTAAAACAAAAAGTTTTAATTTGGACAGACAGTGTGAGCCTCTCTGATTCTCTCTGAAGTACTGTTTGGATGGGAACACTGTTGTTGTAGTCTTTTGACTGATCTTGATTTCATGGATGAAGACCATTTCCATGGTTAATTCCATTGCCACTGCAGTGGCAGTTTTAGTTTCTGCCAGAGGAACAAGAATGAACAGTTGCAAGGAGAAAGTATGGAGTCATAATTCCAATTTCATTAGTTCTATTCAGAAGAAGGTATCTGGTTTGTCCAAATACAGCAGTCTATTCTAGGAAACTGCCTTCTTTGGCTTAACTGATCAAATATGATACCACCACAATTCAGTACGAAATGCCAAGACAATTTTTGTCTTTTAAAAACTGAAGTCAGGGATCATAATGTTTGTTAGAATGGAAACTGACCTTCCCTATCCAGAATTACATTGTGTGGCAAACAGTGATTCCAGGAGGGTTTTTAGATGTTGATTATGTATGTTCCAATACACATGTGCAGTGTCAGTCATTTACCCACTGACATCTGAGGCCATGTCTGTAATTTGTAGTCCCTGTGTCTTCCCACAGCAGGGCAGCATAATCCCAAATCAATGCAATTCACAAAATGTGTGGTGGAAAAATGCAGTACACACTAATGTGCTCTTCTGTAGCTGTGTGACTTTAGATTGGTTTTACAGAGAATTTTCTTTGAGGTTTTTGATGACTTTTGTTTGACCCTCCCTTTTTTAAGCTCTTAACACTGTTTCCTGTCTTGTCCTAAATGTTTGAGGATTGTTGGTGGTATACTGATAATGATGATTTTTAAGTGTCTGTCTTTGAGACTGCTGTGCCAGGTAAGAGCATTCAAGGAGATTGCTTCATATAAGAGAATTTCTGTCTCTATGTCATTTGCAACTTCTTTTTCTAGGGGAAAACAAGAATCTGGTGAGGCAAAACACGAAAGTATTTTTGAGCCATCCAAGCCTAGGCAGAACAAATCTGATTCTGAAGTAGCATTGCAGGATTATTCTCTCCCAGCTTTCATGTTTCTTTCAACAGATCCTACTTACTTTCAGAACTGCTAGGTTGCTATAGAAGAAACCACAATTTTTAGCAAGCATTTGACCCTTTTTCAATAATTTGAACATATCTAAGTACATAAAATCTTTCCATGTTTATCTGTAGAGGTAGCCAGAGCACTTCTGTCAAATGGAAGGAGTTAAATATTTGTCTTATTCTCATTAACCTCTTCTAAAGCCGAAATAGATTTTACTGTGGGTTATACACCCCATCCCTCCCCAGTACTATTTTTATTAAATGTTTTATTTTGTTTTATAAATGGAAATACATGAATTGATCTGCAAGTATTATGGGCTTCAGGATAAAAGCTGTCCTTTGAACTGGCAATGCGAGTATTTCAGGTGCTGGATATGCTGTGGGTGCCTCTGCCCAAGGCAGTGCATCCACCTCTCTCTGATCTCAAAAGCTTGGAGCAGCTCAGAACTGGTGTCTCCCTCAGCTATCTCAGTGCTGTGCTTGGCAGATTTTGTCTACTCAATACCATGCAAATTCTACCTGGCTTTGGGACCTACGACGTATCTGACTGCTGATGATGCCAAGAGAGTGTAACCAGCAGTCAGCTGTATGCCAGTGGAGGCTGGGAAGTTTCATTAATAATGTGAAACACTTAATTTTTTAGAGGATTTGGTAAGTCCAGTTGTTTGTTGTTTGTTTTTTTTTTTTTTAATATACAAGACTAATCTCCCAGGGAAATGCATACTCTTATTCACCAGAAGCAGTTTTGGGTTTTGAGAGGAATTTGTTGTTCAGTATTATCCAATTTTGGAAGAAAACCCTTCTATTATTAAGGAGGGCTTTTCAAGCTGCATCTTTTTCTTATAGTCAACAAAGACAAGAAACTTGAACAAACCAGAACCTGAAAACAATCCACATGTGAGTGAACATTCAAACCAGTTATTAGCAGCACCACAGCAGCAAATGACAAATTGATAGAAGCGAAGTCAAAGCTTAGTGCTGAAGCTCTGCATTATGCTTTTAGAAATGTCTTTCAGCTCACAGGAGAGTTAGAATCATACAAAAGTCAGAAAATATGTTACTAGCTTGGTCTGTGCAAATGGCATGGGGTGTCTTTTCTTTTTAACTGAAGTATTTTACTTTGAAGCTCTTGACAACAGTCCCAAATATTTTGTGTATCACAGCTCTAGTAAGTGCTGCTTGCTTTCTTCTTTAAAAATAAATTTTAAGAAAAACATATAATTTAAAGTGGAAACGAATCTTATTGTAAAACCCAGTATCAAATTTAATTTAAAATAACTGACTTCAGCTAAAATGTAGCCTGGATTTTTGGACCAGTGCTTTCTTCCTCTGAAAATTTATTTTACCTCATGCTGATAACTGTGCTTGAAATAGAAGCTGAAATCAAGCAGAGCATTTATATTTCTGCAGAATTTTTGCATGTTAATGCTGGTTGGAGTAGGACTGGAAAATGGCTTTTTTGCAAAGAAGAGTAACAGGTTTTGTTCAAACTTGGAAACTGATCTCTCTTGAGCCATCTGTTCAGAGTAAAAGCAGCAGCAGCAGACCTGACCCCCTCCAGATGATGACCATGAGCTGCTCTGCCCAGAGCAGTCACCATTGCATATTGCCCTTGAAAATCAAAATTTAAACAATTCAATTCTGAATTTAATTGGGTTTTTATATTTATGAATGTGGATGCTTGTTTTCTTCATGTTGCTGGCTTAGTAAACTTAACAAAGAAAGCTTCCACGTCATCAAATATTTAGTCTTTGTCATATGAAATTCGTGTGACTTCTCTTATAGCTACAGTAACCTAATTGTATGTTAGAGCCTTTCTTTTATGTTTTTATACCCTTTAATTCTGATTTATAGCTGCTATAGATCATGTTGCAGTCTGAAGTCTGATGTTGAAAATGGCTGTGACCTTTGAAAGAGGAGATGACCCTATAAATTTGCTGTTGCAATGTTTTATACTAGTTTAGAAGTAAATGCCAGATAAAGAGAGGCTTTAGTATGCTTGTAGAATATTCTTTTGCTTAAAAAACCACAAAAACCCCCAAGTAATTTATTTCAGTCTTTTCTTTTTTAATAGGGGTGGGTGGGAGTATTTTTACTACAGAACAAACTGAGATGGCATATGCATACTGTTCTTTTGGGGCTTTTTTACCCATAAGTAGTGAAAGTAAAGTAACGATGGCTAGAAAATCCTTTTTGCTTCTTGACATGTTTTGGAACTGAAAAGACTTTAGAAGTCTTTGCATGTATTTATTACAGCACTATAGAAATGTTGTCCTTTCTGCTGAGGAAACATTGGGGCACCTCTCCCATGTCCCACAAATAATGCATGTCCAGAAAGCAGAGGTTCTGTGGGTAGGTTGAGTTTCTTCTTCCACTTAAATTGAAGATGTGGAGAAAAACACTCCGTAATATTTATGACAAAATAGAAGGTTTCTATTTTCTCTGTTATTTGTGATATGGTAAGATCATTATTCGTAAGGATTAAGTGTTAAGTTTCAGTTCTTTTGGTGATCTCATGATGTGGGCTATTTAGTGGTAAGACTGGAACTATGAAGACATGCAATTTATTTTACAGAAGCTACTGATACAGAACCTCAGTTTTCATTCAGCTCTTCTCTATGATCCACTCCATTGCTGACTTTTCTTGTTATGTCTCCTATCTTCCATTTGACACGTACGCTTCATTTTATTGCTATTAAGATTCAGGATCCAATTATTTCTCA
The DNA here is from genome assembly GCA_013397175.1 of Platysteira castanea. Classification (NCBI taxonomy): domain Eukaryota; kingdom Metazoa; phylum Chordata; class Aves; order Passeriformes; genus Platysteira; species Platysteira castanea. The sequence goes on from VYXC01004615.1 coordinate 159,764, forward strand.
GTGTAATGGAGGACAAGGGCACAATCCTTTAATTAAAATCAAACAAACCCTTCTCCAGTACCTGTCTGTAATGTGGCACATGAGGAATTTCTTACATATCACACCAGCCAGGCTTAGTCTGGTATTCACAAAAAACATGTAAAAATGTAAATGTGTAGAAATAAGAGAGTCACTGTAAGATGCTAGACTGTTCCTATTTCTTATTCACCTTTGTTTTTTAGAGAAAAGAATCAGCTGACAGGGTCAAACACTGCCATATAAAATTAGACTGACTAAAAAAAATTAATCTTTGCAGCCCTGACTAATACATAATTTCACTCTTCTGCAGTAGCTGAGATTACAGTCTATTCTATTTTGAGGTTTCTTAAGTATTTAAAGCCTTTGAAGTTTTTTGAAAATGCAGTCGTGTCACTGAAATGTTTAAAGGAAAGTCTGCAGTTTTTTTAACACCTTGGATTTTTATTTTTCAAAAATGAGTTTAATTTTTAATAGTCGTTTCATCTTTGGATTTAAAAATGTGTTTTATTCATGTTCAAAGCATCTTCTAATAAGATTACTAAGGTGACTTTGAGCAATGACCCTTGTCATCACATTAACCGATTTAGAAATTTGGTTCACACTGTTTCCAAATGTTCCTTTCCTGTGGGCTTTTAAAACAACTTTATTCTAAAAGTTCTAGTACATACAACCATAATTCTGTTCAAAACTATTTTTTAAAATCTAGTAAAAAGAAGAAAAAAGAAAAAAGAAAGTGACATATATATTTAATGAAAAAATTAAGTCTATTTAAATATACTTCTTTGAGGCAGCCATCTCAACCATCTAAAAATAACCCAAAAGAAATGAGACTAGAACGTTAATTTTCTTTGCCATTCTAACTCCATCTTATTTTTTACATAACAATATGAGGTAGATTTATATATTGAAATACTTTTATAAGAACTCTGAGGTCGATGCTAGATTTTATGGTAATCCTGAAGCTTATAAAAACATCAGAAAAGACATTGTCTAAATGAATAAAAGAAGATGTGCTTCAAAAGTAGTTCAACTTTTTTCAAGCATAAATGGTCCTTCCCTTTTGCAGATGAAATCCTTAAGGCAGGTGAACCCAAAGTGCATGTGACTACCCAAAGGCTCTTCTGACTTGCTATGCAGAATGTAAAGAGGAAGTTCTTCTCTTCATTCTCTTAATTCTGCCTGCCAACCTCAGTATTATAAAGCTGAAAACACATGACCCTTAGATTATGATTCCTGTATCTGATTTTGCAAGTGGGCTGAATTTTGGGAATAATGGATCTCAGATCAATTATATATGAAATCAATAGATGACATGCAGACACCTGACATGGAGATTCAAATACTCTTTGGCCTTATATATAATTCTTCATTACAGTATTCCACTTTGTTTGAAAAGAGCCCAGATCCTAAGAACCAGAAATAGGTTAATCCTTCCCTGTTGGCTATATAACATTTGCATGTCAAAATGCTGGCTTTGTACCAGAAGATTCAGCTCATGGTTGATGTATTTGAACAACAAATTATGTATTTTTGTTCTCAAATGCAAGAACTTAAATTATTAATTACATTGAGTATTCACAAGTGGAGCATAAAATGGTACCCATCCATTTTTATAATAAAATTGAACTAATTCACAATTAACTGAAATTTCTAAGAAAAACTCTTGATTAAATTCAGTCCACTCTGGACTTCATTAAGTGAGAGATCTGTGCTGTTACTCCATTATTTCCTTTCTGAAATATTCCTGTATCACTAAATAACTAGAGACTGTCCAGACAACCTTTACTCTCATAACATTAGTAATTAATCACTTAAAATGAAACAGAGTAGAAAAATTCTAATGTAACAAACTTCGTTCCTACCTCCTTCCATGGGTTACAAAACACAGTCAGTGATTTCCTTTTACTCCAATAAACTGTGCCTAATGATGGAGCTGTAAAAGGAAGGTGTTACCAGATTTGGAAGAATCAAAGAAAGCCCTTTCTTTTTTAAACAAGCTTTTTTAACAAATGCTGTGAAATGCAGTCAATCTTTCCCTGGTGAGCCATGACAGGTATGAAGCTGGATAATCTTTAACTCTTGAGAAACACTTTGCTTTACACAAGATAATGATCTTTCCTGATACACTTTACCAGCTGTGGCTTGCTAAGTTGAATGGTGTCCACAAGTCCTGTAAGGGTATTTTCTCTCACATGCCTAATACATATAATGCACCTTCTGCCATAATAAAGGTACATGAGTAGTTCTTTTCAGTTAATTACATTGTGGAAGGATGGGCAGGATACATGCCTAATGCACTACTAGCTAAAACTCCAGTATGACTGCCTGTAATTTGTACCAACATGCCAGTTTTTAACATAAAAGTATGAATATCAAGATATTAGAAAGGCAGAATAGGCACCTTAATAAGCTTTCCATCTAGCATGTTGTTTTGAAGAGGTCACTGAAGCCTTATTACAAAATATGCTTTCAGTAAAACAGGAAGGTTCCCATCAATCGAGAATATATGCTAATGTTGGTATTAATTGAAATAGAGATTTTTTTTTCCAGGCTGTTTAGGCTGGCAAAAATGCTTTTGCCAGACTGTAATAACTTTATTTAGTTCCAAGTGTATCTTGCATTTCAAGTGGCAACCTTGTTTCAAGCTTGTGGGACACAGTGTATATGCCAGATTTTCCAGTTTATTCTCAGCAAGGTTAACTGAAATTAGACCAACTGGACTAAATTATCCTTTCATATGGAAATTGTCTCACTGTTTAGATGTCAGAATAGGACATGTACAAAGGAGCTTAGAGTTCTTATACTGCTTTCCGAAAAATAATGAATCTTGGAGCTCAGCTTTGAGGGTCTCCTAGGTTGGCTTCAGAAACTAGGGAAATTAATTTTCTCCTCATCCTCCCCCTGCTGTACCCTTTGAAAAGTTGTAGTGACTTTTCTCGCACCAAATTGCATTGTTGCCTTTTCCCAGAGAACTGCAATGTTTATTGTCAGCACTGCAGTGATGTGTTGCACCAACAGCAGAGGAGGAGCTGGATTGCTTCTGCTCTGCCAAGAATCCAAATATCTGTGGACAGAGAATATTCAGCTGTAGTTAAGCTGTAGTTCAGCTGGTTTTTAAGGCCTCAAATATCTCACCTGTTTTACTTTGTGGAATGTGAGTCAAGGCAGTCCCTTGAGCCCTCAAACCTTTAGAATGTCTGGTCAGGTAAGAAAGGAGCACCGCTGAAGTTTGACTGCAACCTACTACCACAGTGTGCTACCAAAATTCTGCCATAGAGCATTAACATTTTGAGGTTTACCAAATCTTTTACTTCTTGGGAAAAAATTGATTTTTTAAGTGATACAATATTAGTGAATCACAGAGAGGAGAATGTGCTGAAGCACATGATACTGGGGAATTTGAAGCAATTTTAAGCATCTGCTAAATTGCACCTAGTGTGAGATAATTTTTTATGCAGTGCCAATTTTGGCATGGGTTTTTTCCGATTTAATTTTTTTATACTGGAATCTGAATTCAAAGTGCATCTTCTGCTATAGAGTTCCAATCAAATGAAGTGCATCCATGGAAGCACATGTTTTCCTGGATGAACAAGCAGGCGCAGCTCTAAGCAGTGGCATTGTGATGAAGAGGGTAAGTCTTCAGTAGCAGCAATGCCTAGAACTGCTCATGGGAGAAAGCTGCACCTTTCTGAATTTAAGGTTTTTGCATCTCTATGTGCTTCTAGAAAATGAGTAAAAATACCGTTAACTTTGGCAGGTGTATTTCTTGACCATATCAACTTCTATGATCCTAATATTATCTGAAGATCTGTTCTTTATTTATTTTTCATTTTCTTATAATCTTTGTTAATCTTCAATACCAGAAGTCCTTGAATGATTGGAATAGATGTGCAGTCACCAGGTTTTGAAGTAGTGCTGGACATCATGTCACGCTAGTCCAGCCTTCTCCTTTTCTGGATTAGCACAAGGCTGCTCTGTAAACAGCCTCCGTGTCTTCAGCGGATGCTTGAGGACCCTGCAGCAGGAGAATGGTTTATTCACAGAGGTCTAGAGAAGTGACGAGCTTTTACCTCACTGAACTTCATGGCAGGCACTAGCTCCAGGTTAGAAAACTGAAACCTCACCAAATTGGACTACTCTTGTAATCTAGCAGCCAGAGAAAAATAACAAGTATCTGTTTGGTTCATTGTAACTGTGCAGGGAAATTATGATCATACCATTTACTGTACCCCCAAAGGGTGGTCAACTCCAACTACCACAAATGTAACCTCTCACTGTGACCTAGAAACCCCCAACAAAAAATACCCACAAGTGGCAAGTTACAAACATGTTCACATGGAGTGAGAAAACGGCTGTAGTGATTGTGGAGCAGAGGAGCAGTGCCTGTTCCGTGGGAGTCCTCTCAACCAGGCAGCTCCAGTGATCCTGTCGTTACCTGGCTTTCCTGAGTGCAGAGGGTGCTGTATTCGTTTCATTTCTGAGGTAGCAGAAGCATGGGCTGCTTGGGTCAAATCTTCGTGCAGATTTAACAACACCAAATAAAACTCAATAAAGTTTTCTTGGCAGCTGTATTCAGCAGAACACTGAGTGCTACACACTTAGTTTTACTGGCTAAATTAAAGTCCCAAAATTCTGAATCACATGAAACAATTTTAGTAGACTTTCTTCTTTCTTTTGAACTGCTTTATTTAAAACGTAAGTAACAACAGCACGTCTTTGGTTTATAATAAAACACAAAGCATGTTGTTCTTTTTCATTTGACTTACTGTTTTCAGTGAACTTTTTTCATATTTGTGTGTGCATAGAAGTCTAGTCTGTTTACTTGTCCACTTTCTTAGCCCTCTCTTCTAGAATTTATTAATTGAACATAGTAAGTGGGTATTTTGTACCTCCATTGTAACATGTTAATCACTGGTATCAGCAGATACCACTGATAAATAGCTCCAATACAGTTGTTGGAGAATACAAACCCTTATTCACCAGCCTATATTCTCACTGCTCAAAATCATTAATTAATCAAATGAACATCCTCAGATGCAGCAAATACTCTTGTCTCTATTCTGAAATTAGTACTGTATGAGGGTATGATCTGTTCAGTGAATTTAATTTATAAAATAAACTTCTAACCTTAACAGTTATTTGTAATTTGTGTATCTTGCCCACTTCTTGGGCTTGTTTGTTTAAAAAATGCTCTATAAATTAATCTGTTACTGTTCTCTCTTGTGCCCTTATCCTTTCCAAGGTTACGCCTTTCTGCTGTTCCAGGAAGAAAGCTCTGTACAAGCTCTGATAGATGCCTGTCTGGAAGAAGATGGAAAACTTTACCTATGTGTGTCAAGTCCCACAATCAAGGATAAACCAGTAAGTAGCTTATCCCATGACACTTATGCTGGTTGCTAACCCATTTGCTGTTACTCTTTTCAGTTAATAAATAAATAAATAATACTTACAGTTAATTACTTGTCTTTTCCTGTTTCTGTCCTTCCTGTTACATTGAATTGACTTTCTGTATTAGTGTGACATGGCTTTAACCTTTGCTTTTTTCTTATAAATCCCGTGTTCAATTAACTTCTATATTTGGTACTCCTGGCATGCATCAGGAATGTGCATCCTTTTACAATTTGAGCTGTAAAACAATGGAGTGGTAATTTTTCATCTATATGATTTGAGAGAAAAGAAAGCCATATGTGGTGAAATGAAGAAACTTACCCCTGCCAAATGAAGATCCAGATAGCATCAAATATCCACTGTATTTCATTAGGTTTTTTTATTACTATTTTTTATGCATTCAATAGCTAATCAATCTATAATTTAGGCCTTGTTTACCTTATAGAAACTATGGGGTAAAATCAACAACTGCAGACAGCTATAGCAGAATAAAAGACATACAGTAATATCTTTTTAGTGTTCACATCTCTAGTATTCTTTAATGCTGGTCTTTTTTTGTGCCTATGAAGATATACAGATAAGGTGAAAACTACAGACAAATAAGATAAGATAAAAAATGTGCCAGATTTTTAAAAGTACTATTAAAAATCTTGCACAGATGAATGAACAACCCAGGACTGCAGCAGAGTGAGCAGAATTGTGTGATTCCTAGGATCAAAAAAAGGGATTGATGAACAGCTTTATCTAAATAATTTCTGACCAGTTTTCTTCTGTGTAATCTAAAGATTTCTTATCAGCTGTGTTGCTTGCTGCTCAATAGAAATAAGCCTTCACATATTATACAAATTCCTTTTGTATCCAAGCACAGAAATTAATTTTATCAGCTCATATCAGTGCTTTTAAGTTTGTGGATCACTGTATGTGATTTCAGGAAAGCCAGAAGCCCAAACTGCAGCTGTAATTGCACATACATGGTAAAATGTTCTGAAGGTCCTTTCACAGGTTTCTTCCTATGATGGCGATTAGGGGCAGGGAATTAATGAGCGTAGGAGTTTGTGATGAAGAGATTTAACTCAAGCCTGGCCTCTAGAGGTGATAAATGAGTTGTCCTCCTTCTTTCAAACACTCAGATTAAGCTACATTCTCAAATTGTCTTGGTGCTTATACCACCAATTTACTGCTTTTGAAAAATTAAAATTTTGTTTTTAATTATAGAAAGATTTGGCAGTTTTTTCTAATTTTAACTACCTGGCCAAGTTCCTCTACTAAAAATGATCCTTAATACAGGTGCAAATTCGACCTTGGAACCTAAGTGACAGTGACTTTGTGATGGATGGGTCTCAGCCTTTGGATCCAAGAAAAACAATCTTTGTTGGAGGAGTTCCACGGCCGCTCCGAGCTGGTGAGTAAAAGGAAAATGTAGGACATGTAGCAGATTAAGTAGACGAGATGAGGAAAGATATATAGTATCTGTAAAAGAACAGAAAATGGACCCTGTGTTTTCCAAAGATCACAGCTTGCTTTCTAAGATGAGGAGTATTTTCCTGTTTGCAAAATGCAGTGAACATTTTTTAGCTTTTAAATAGGCTACTTATTAGGATGGCCAATAGAAACAGTCTTCCTCAACCCTGCATAATATCCTAGAACTTGGCTGATTTTTTGTAATGTAGACCATCTTAATCCTAACCCTGATTTGTTTGCTGAGGTGCAGACAAATTTCCCTTTCCTTTGGCTAGGAAACCAAACCCTTCTCCCAGACCGTTTCCAAATCAATTTCAGCCTCAGCTCTATGATTTCTGTTTCCCTTTTATTCAACCCTTACCTTAATTTTTCCATGGAGCTATGAACCTCTCAGCTATTGTCCAGAAGAAAAATGTCTCCCAACCCAGGTCTCTTGGTGGCCTCACACTGAAGACCATTTTCCAGACTCATTCCTAATGTAGCTTCTTTCCCTCAATTTTTTTTCTTCACCCTTAGGTCTTTTTCTTCACTTTTATTTGCAAAGCCATGGACAAGACTCCTTTGCTTTTGGCCAGAGGGAGGATTTATCCCAGCTCAGGACTCCTGGCAGTCCCTATTTTGTTTTGAAGGCCCCATTTGAGCACTGGTCCCAGCTGTAGCTCATTTCTTTCTTCTAACCCTGACTTCTTTGGTGAGCCCATGACAAAGTCATGAAGCAAGTTAAAACATTTCTCCTGGCCAGATCTTTTGGAAGCCCTCACTTCTGTTTATACTCCCTTTTCATCCTCACTCCAAGGCAGTTGCACGGTTTGTCTTTCTCATCCTCTCAACTCTAGTCTTAATCCTGGGAACCTGTAGTAGACAAGGCCTCTCAGTCACTATCTGGAAGACTTTCCTTGTAGCCCTCAGTGTCCTTCAGCAGCCACTTTCCAACCCACTGGAACTTCAGCTCCTTACTTTATCTTTTGCCTAATCCTAAATCTTTTCGGAAGCTGTGCCAATGTCCCCCAGCCATTGCTGACAGTAAGACTTCTCTTATTCCAGGTTTCTTGGCAGCTTTCACTTTCCTCACCATCTTAAAATAAGGCCCAATTGTAAGGTGGTAATTATGTAAATAGTAACAATTAAACATTAGCTCATTTATAATGATGGCCTTTATAAAACTGTGTGTCATTTGGCCTGTCATAAATCACATTTGAAATGCATTACATTTGAAAACTGGTGCCTTTAAATAGGTAACTTCTCCAAAGCAGACAGTTTCCATTTTTTCTTGTTGGCAGCTTTAAAGATCTGATACAGAAGTTCTTCCTAAGATACCTGAACACTGCATGGATTCCTTGCCCTGGAATCCTATATATTCTTTCTCTACTGGCAAGAGTAACTTAGTGGAACTACTACTGTAAAGGTGTTCCTGATGTGTATTCTGTACTGTCACTTTTTGAGGTCATTACCCAAATTATGATTCCAAATCATTAGAAAGCACAAGAATCTATTAATCACTACATTATGCTGATAGTTTTCCTTACTTTTTGGAGCAAAAGTATTACCTGGTTTGGTAGAATGAGTCAGACATTTGTTTGCTTGTTCCAAATGGACAAATTAGCATATGGTCTTCCCTGCACACAAATTTATACAAACACATATACCTACTCAATTTACTAATGAGAATTTTGTGACAACTATGAGCATTTAAATATTTAGTATTTGGAGGAGTTTAATTTTATTATGGGTAGTTAAATTGTAACTTGCTAGAGAAAGTGTTTTCACACATTAGCACTAGAAAATGGCTGACTTGGCAGGGCCTGTACAGGTCCCAGTTCTTTCATCTGACAAATCTGTTGCCTATGAGTTTTTGCAGAGAGCTTGGCTCAGTGGCCATACAGCCTTGCACAGTTTACATGGCTCTTCCTAGCTTTCTTCAGCCTCTTTACTACTTCCTTCAGTTCTTTCCCTTTTCTTCCATATGTGTCCTCAGCCATCCATTCAACCTGTCTTATTTTATGAATAGTATTTATAACTTCTCTAGAGTTATTCTTAATATCATAAAAAGAAACAAACCATTTAAAAAGATCTACAACCAAGATAATATTCTACCAAAATATTAGTTTAAGTTGCACCTAAAATGTAGGTTTGCTATAGCTGCAGGAACTTACGATGTTTCACGGATTTTTGTTTCAAATGTGAAACACATCTTTGATATCTATTGAATCTTACTACTTAGGGAAAAATATCAGATTCTAAACCAGGAATATCGCTAAGTGATCTTACATGTAAGCTAGCCTTAAAAGGCCTACCAAATGCCAGTGTTTTAATATGCAATATTGTAAATTCTTGTTCATCTGATACCTACTTTAACAGTGTAATGCTGCAATTTTTCACACTTCAGTCACACCAATGTTTTACAGATTCTGGTTTTTGCCTTTATATTTTACTATAATTGATATAAGGTTGATTCAGTCTATGTTTCAGTTTGCAATTTTAGGCTTTGGAAGACAAGTCTGATAAGGCAAATGGTGCTTTTGTAAATGCAACAATCCAAATGCAACACCATTATTTGTGTTAAATCTATTATATTTAACAATTGACTTCTTGCAGTTGAATTGGCAATGATTATGGACCGTTTATATGGAGGTGTCTGCTATGCTGGCATTGATACAGACCCAGAGCTGAAGTACCCAAAAGGTGCTGGCAGAGTGGCTTTCTCCAATCAGCAGAGCTATATTGCTGCTATCAGTGCTCGCTTTGTCCAGCTCCAACACAATGACATTGATAAACGGGTAAGTAAAATAGCATGGAGCAGAATGGTTGTTACCAAACTGTACAGATATTTAAAAAACCGTTATTAATATTGTGTTGGAGAACACTAAGTTCTGTTCTTCAGATTACATTTGTCAATTTTTTTAAAGCTTATTTAAGCATCTAAAGCAGAGTGAAAAAATACTTTAAGCATCTTAAATAACTGTTTAGTGCTAAACCCAAAAAATAGTTGATTGTAAGCTCATTTTTCCTTGGTTCCCTTTTGAACTCCATAGGTCAAATTCCATAGCATTTCCCAGCTTCTTTCTCCTTCTCTAGATGTTTGCTCATTGTGCATCAATGGCTTTTAGTTTAGTGACTACTGGTGCAGTTTCTGACAGTTCTGCTATTATTAGGCACCATTTTCTGTCAGCAGTGTAGGTCTAGACTTGAGGTCCCTAAAGCACAGGTTTATTGTAAGTAAAACAGGTGATGCTGACCTCAAAAGTCTTGAGAATTATTTAACTAAAACCAAATGCCAAGAGATGCTTGATAGGCAGAAGGGGGGAAATGAGATGGTTTTGTTCAGTCCATATGAAATCCCTAAAGAGCTTTTCAAATATGAAGTTACCGTATTCACTGAAATTTGACTTGAACACATTAAAAGAAAACATTACTTACTTTCTAAAATTTTTTTTTCTTTAGACCTTCTGCCTTCACCTCTTGATTACACATACAAACAACACCCATGTCTTTGAGGGCTCTGCATTTAGAATTATTCAAAAGAACATACTGCTGCTATGTGTTTTTCAGATAGGGATGGCTTGTTTTTTCCTTAATTTAGTACAAATTGTATCTCCAGAAGTCAGTTTAACAGATATTGGATGTGTCTATTATGTGCAGTATGAAAATAAATCCACACAGCTGCAAAGTTCAAACTAATTTGACTTTGTCTTTACAAATCTGAATCGTACTTCTTGTCAGATTCGAGGAGGTCATGGAGTTATAAGTCCTCAAACAAGTTTTTTATGGTGCTTTACACCATATTACATTAACTAAGGCTATTCCTAAACATTTCTTGTCCATTGGATTCTGAAAAATCTTACAGATAGATTGAGAAGATTACTTTTGGAGTCTTAATCACACACTGAACCCTTTGAGATTTATATATCAGCCATGCTTGCTAGGGGTTTCTTTTTAAGCTTTAGGGTAAAGCCACAAAAGGTGACTAGCTACTAATATTTTTCATTAATCTGTTCTTTTTTCACTTGGTGGACTGATAATTTAAGTTTATTTAATAATCTTTTATCTGTTTTTAAAATAGATTTATGTGTGAGTTTGAAGAAGTATGAGGTCTCTTAATGAGTCCTTAAATCTTAGTTTTTAAATCTAATAGATTGAAATCCCTGAACTGTACAGCAAACATTCTTAAAATTATTTCACTAGTAACCAATGCAAGAAAAGATGAGGGAGAGAGAGAGAGAAAGAGACTCTATTTGAGACCTTCACAATTCATGCTTGGGAAATTTGAGTAGGTGGGGATCTAGAGCTGTGCTGGATATTGGACCTGCTTTCTTCCAATTTCATTTGAGACAGTGCTATTTTATTTTACATGATGCTGCTAATTTTAGTGATATGGCATCTGATATGCAAAATGGCTGTTACTCAGACTTGTTCCATGCAATACTAGTAGCAGGGTGTAATTTAAAAAGTAGATTGGCAGCCCTAGCTGTTCCTTAGGTGAGAAATATAACTCACTTTATAAGCTTTACTTCAAAGGAGTAACATTTGTTGAAGTGTTATCAGGATAAGCTGAAGTAAATTCAGCATAAAGCTTCTTTGTAGAATGTTTCTTGTCTTTCAGTTTAATATCTTGTTCTATATTTCTTTAAATCTCTATGTATTTAAGTTTTGTTACTTGAGTCAGGTTTTCCTTGCAATATACAAATTGTGCCAGACGGGCACTTGTACACTTACAGCAAAATTATTTATAATAAATGTATACTTCAATTTTTTCTATGTTTTCTAGTGCAGTTGACTGTACTTAAACCACTTTATAAATAGCATCAGAGAGCCATAAGAATTAGACATGCATGAACTCATGATTTCCTTGGAATGAATGAACACTCAATTTAAATGTGTAGGCACAGTTCATAGGAACAGACTCCACTTCTGTAATAGCATTATTGCAAGTGCCTAGTCATGCATCAGCCCTGCTGTGTTTGGCACAAATGCTTTAAAAACAAAAGGCATTCCAGCCCCAAGTTGTTTACAACTGAGTGTAGGACAAAAGCAGCTCTCCAGCCTATTTCTAATTGATGGCAAAGCACTAGCTGGAACTACAGTTTTATTTATTTTACTGCACCTCAAGAGCTAAAAATCTTTAGATAGTGATTTTTGCCAACAAAATGGGGAGTATTTAATACAAATGCATTTAATTTTGTTTAATTTGAATCTCTTATTAGTCTGGTCCTACATTTTGCAAATCACAAAAAACCCAAAAAGACAAAAGAAATCTTCTGTGGGAAAAAACCTCTGAAACTCATCAGACCTCTGAAGCTTCAAAATATAATCTTGTTTTTTATATTTTTTTCGTCCTAAATGCTGCTCTCATGGCCTGCCCCCATAACTCTGTTCACATTCCTGGAGTTTTCTTAGTGGAAAAATCCTCAGAGATGCTATTTTTACTGTACTTCCATCTTAGTACTTTCCCACACCTAACTTTTTCAAGGAATGTTGAATAGTTATGAAAGCACGCCCTTCTTTCCTGAGATTTTCTGGCAGGTAAAGTGCTTCATCTGAAAATGTAACTACCAGCCTCTTGGGTTAATCCTGCATCAGTTGAAAACTGTTCAATAGAGCCAGAAAGAATTAAAATATTGGGGTTTGCGTTCATGCTTAGCAAAACTATGAAATGTTCTTACAGTTGTTTTCTTGTCCGTGGTGCAGGTGGAAGTGAAGCCATATGTGCTGGATGATCAGATGTGTGATGAATGCCAGGGCACTCGCTGTGGTGGAAAATTTGCTCCATTCTTTTGTGCCAATGTTACCTGTTTGCAGTATTACTGTGAATACTGCTGGGCCAGCATACACTCTCGTGCTGGGCGGGAGTTCCACAAACCACTGGTAAAGGAGGGAGGTGACCGGCCCCGCCACGTCCCGTTCCGCTGGAGCTGAACCCCGGCCGCACCCAGCAACAAGTACTGGAGTAAATAAAATTGAGTGAAAAGAGAGCGCTGCCTCAGGGCTTAGTGTTCTGGAAATCTGTGCATTCGTCCTCGACTTTAATGAAGATATGGGTCTTTTTATTACTATTATTATTATTTACAGTCACATTACTGAACTCAGTGTCCAGTATAATACAAACCGGCAGAGTGTAACTGTACTGATTTTGCACTTTGATTCACACAAACATCTGCTTGGTACCTTAATTTCCTACACAAGACTTGTCACTAGTGACATTATTTAGACTGCCATTCTCATCAGTCTTCACTGGGCTGATGTGTATGTGATGAAGATTTTTTTATTGTAATTATAATTATTTTTATTTTTAAACTGGAGCATGCACTTATTTTCAGAAATTTAGACTTGCCCCTAGCAGATGACTTACCAAAGGTAATATTCACAAGTAGGTGGCAGATGTAGCAAAAACTTAAACAGATATTCAGCAATCATTAGTTTGGGTCATTTAGAATAGTAATAACCCTTAAAGAAAATAAGCCTTTAGTTGCTCTCCATTTTGACTTGTAAGGATGATACCTCATAAGCTGGATCAGACTTTTTTCTTTTGTTTTGCTGAGGGGTTTTTTTCTGTTTGTTTGTTTTGTTTTGTTGGGTTTTTTGTTTTGTTTTGTTAGGTCTTTTAGTGTTATGTAAATGTATGCTGCAATAGCTTTTGCTGCTATTAAGATGGTATTACTAATACCATAATACTCTATTCAGGCTAGGGTATCAATTAAAAACGAATATGTGATTAAAATAGTGATGGCTGCTGAAAGGAGATCGGTATAGCATACAGAAAAGCTTCCAAGGAAGGTCAATATTTTTTGACTGCATGTTTACTTAATCAGGTTGCTGCATGCAATAAATTTTATATATGTCTAATATAAAACCTGCCCACAATGCACAAATTATGAATCTACGTAGGCTACAAAATGCTCAGTAACAAAAAAAAATTGATTACTGACTGGAGGAAGGCATGCCTCAGTAAATGTAATGCTTCTGAAATTAGGATCAGCCCATTACAGAATGACCTATATTACAACAAATATAAAAACTAGCTGTAGGATATTCTTAAAAAAAATTTGTGGATGGTAGATGAAGTACTTTGCGGTGCTCTGTTATATATCGTGCAATTTATTTTATATAGTAAAGTGATTATGTCTAGTACTGTGATCAAACTTAACTGTTAAAGCCTCTGTATCTGACATTAACACATTTTTGACAGTTCGTAACAGGTACATAAACAGAAATGAGCTCTTACTTACAATCTCTCTCCTAATGCTTGCATCATTTACGTAGCTGCAGACCTTGTCCAGAAAACCAAAGAGCTCATGCTGGCGTACATACACTACCGATTAGATAGTCTGTCAAACTAATAACCTAGGCACATTTAAGAAAGTTAGGAAACAAAGTGGTGCTAAAGAAATGTCTGCATATAAAAGTAACATGAGATGTCTGCTCTGTGGATGTGGCGTTATCTCTCTAATCCCTGGATGTATCCTGTGAAGCTTGAATACAATTAAGACCTGCTAACACAGTGGACATTTTTTTAGCATGAACTATGGGGCTGCAGATAGCATATAAATATAAACACACTTGGTATACTAATGATTGTGAGAATGTGTACACTATTTTTTTTTTCTTTTTCCTCCTTTGTTTTTGCAGTTCTGGGGACAATCTGACTGGATATGACACCGCATAGTAGATTTAAATGTTCTGGGTTTTGTTTGTTGTGATGTCCTTCTTTGTGTCTAATTTAGTAAGTTGATTTTCCCAATGTTTAGTTGCAAGTATTGGCTTTGAAAGGATTTTTTCTGTTTTTGGAGAAAAAAAAAAGAAAAAATAGTTTTTTACTGGTTTAAAATGCTTATTATAATTATCCCTTTTGAAGTTACTTCTGGGCGGTTTTGTGATATTGCTTTTCCCAGCCCAGGTGTCTTTTCTGTTTTTTTTCATCTGTACAAGACATTTTGTTATGCACTACTTTTTGTATCTAGACAGTTTTCAACAGTCGGCTGATGATTTTTTTTAAAGAAAAAGGCATGCTTTCTGACTGACATGATCTTTTGCAATACCTCAATTTTGAAATATAGGAAAGAAAATGATATTTTCTAAGTAAGTTTATTCAGAAAAATATATATTAATTTAATTCTGCAAGAAAAATGATTTAACAGATGGGTAACTTTATTTTTTTCATGCTTATTTGAGTTTTTTTGAAAATGAAGAAGTTAGAGCTTTATAACTGTAATATTAAAGATCATAGCTAACCTACAGAAGTCTACCTAATTATGTGAAAGAAGTAAACCTTTTTGAAGAAATACCCCTCTTTCATGTAGAAAAATACCCCCAGAGAGAAAGAGAGCGAGAGAGAGAGAAGCTGGAAAATGTACAATATAGCATAATGTTGGATTAAATCTGAAACAGAATCATCATAAAGAACAGGTGTAAAAACAACAAACTCCATTTGGTGCTGAAAGTTGTGAATAGAAGGTGAAAAAATATTTTCCCTTAATTTGTATATTTATAATCAAGTGTGATTATGCACGACTGACCAGAATTGTGAGAGTTCTTCTGTTTGTATTTTTTTAAAGAGAACTTTTTTTAGTTTATTAAATTATGACATGCTCCCTTTTGTTTTGTAAATGAATGTGCCCCTGAGTTGTTAATATGTTATATTAAAAGAGGGTCCTTCAAAAAAAAAGTTATTTTTTAAAATATGGAGTTCTGAACTGCAACTTGACTAAGAAGCCCCTGGGTACAACAGGTCCTATTGTGGCCTTTTCTGATGTGAGACTTGAACTAGTCGATTTTTTTGAAGGCTAACCTAACCTCGACTATTTGTTGTTATGTGCAATACTGTTTGTACTGTTTGTATAAAAAAAAAGAAAAATGAAAAGAAAAAAGGCATAAATCTTTATTGCAGATTTATTTTCATTGCAGACTTTAGACATTGTGATTCACTAAAATCATTTTTCTACTGTCAAATATGTACCTTTTCTTCATGCTGGTATTTTTTCAATAGTAATGTAGCCTTTGTACTGAGACAAATTTTCATTGTTATTTTTAGAAAGATTTTTTGCTAAGAAAAAAATTAAACATATTTACATATTTTTCATTTTTATTTCGTATTTTCTTTAAGGAGTGCTTTCTCAACCATTAATATAGTTGTTTCTGGGAGAGACTTTCATATCTGGTCAATGTCATTAATATTATTTTGTATTTTTACTTGGAATAAATTAATTTTATGATGCTGATTCTTTAAAAGTTTATTTTTTTCATTTTCAGTTATTTTTGAAGCTAAAATCTTTGTAATATTGTTACTAAAGTGTCTAGTTTTTTGAAATGCAAAGCTTTATGTATTAACTTGCTGATGTGGTTTACAATAGTGTGGCAATGATGAAAATGGTTGGTTATGTAAAGTGATTGGAAACTTGTAACAAAGAATTGGGCAATAAAATGACAGAATGAAGCAGAAAAAACGTGATATTTTGAAAAGCCTTTTCCTTTATCAAAATGATTTAGGGAGATAATAGGGATGTCACAGTACCAGTTCGCTGTCTAGATTTATACACCACCAGTGTTGATGAAATACTATTGCCGTTATAAGGAACTAAATCTATTGAACAATGGGTTTTTGACCCTGCCCATTCAGCATAATTCTTCATTACTTTTCTTGTCATGAACTCAATAAAATCTCTTTGCAATAGCCTGAGATCGAACCTCCTAAAATATGTATTCTTCATTGTATTTTGCCACCATGTTATTTATTTAACGAAATTGCCCCTTTCCTGCACAAGTCCCTCTCTGCATGCGTTTCTCAGTGGCAGTGTGGAGCAGACTGTCGGTGCCCACAGCATTTTCTAACCCAGCCACCCCACGTGGGTGGGAGCTGCCAAGTTAATGGAAAATACTCTCTGTCCATCCCCTGGTAGCAATGCAGTAACTCATATTGCCACCACGTCTGAACATCCGTTCAGCTTCTTTGTCTTTCTCCGTTCTTCTCAGCCTCTCTTGTGTCTTTGTCCTTTTTTCTTTTGTATTGGCAATACCAAGGGCCAGTATCAAAACACTTTTCACCTGCATTTACATCACCTTTGTTTTCCCTATGCAGCCAGAAGAAACCCCTTCCTGAAGCCAGTGACTGTTCTGGCACCTGAAACAATCCAGACTAAAACTGGTGTTGCGTAAACAGGGCATACAATGACTTTCTCTAGACAAAACTCTTGCTTCCACAAGTTGCTGATGATCTTTTAGACTTCTGCTCGAATGTTAGCGTGGCTCGTCCGTGACTTGTGGGAAGAAATGTGCCCAGAGTTGGTCTATTGTGTATCCTCTGTGTGTTCAGTTCTGTAAGTAATGTATAGACTAGATCAAATAGTGAAGTAAAATTTAGACTCAAATTAGGTACTACTGGTTGGAATGTACACAAATTGCAAACAAAGGAGATTAAGGAATGAAGAGGGAATAAATATTCCTGCTAAGTGGTACAAAGTTTATGCTTATATTTCTGCCGACATGCTTGTATTTTATAGCCTGCTAGCAAGGCATGGGCTAAAACAAATTGTATTGCAAATATGCAGTTAGCAAATAACTTTGCTGATTTCACTATCTGTTAGAGTAGTAAAAAAAAAGAAAAGAAAAAAAAAAAGACAAAAAAAAGACAAAAAAAGGCGCTTAACTGGGAAAAGCTCCCATGTTAATATTTCAGTATTGTGACATCTCTACTTGCAAGGTATGAGTGAAAGATTAGTCACAGATTTGTAGAAATGTCTCTTTTGTTTAATCTGGCTTGTATGTAGTTGCTTTTATGCTAGTTTGTATGATGTCAGCTAAACCCTTTTTCTTTTCCTTCCTTTCTTTCTTTTTTTTTTAAACAGACAAACTTCTTAATCTCTGCTGCTATAGTGTTCTATCATACCACAGAGTATTTTATATTCATGTTAGTGACTACTCTATACCCCAAATGGGTAGCTGGTCAGAAATCACATGGGCCACATAATTCTGACACACTCAAATTTACATGACAAAAAGTTCATCAGTAAGTAGAAAACCAGGGTGCTAACAAGAGATAATTTTTGCTCTTTTTTCTTTCCTGGATGTAGTTCTGTTGGGGTATAAAGTATTAGATATTTGTAATTTTACTGTCAAACTAATGGACATAACTTTTAGAGCATTCACAGCTAAGATCTCTGTACTTGTTTTTCAACTAATTTTAAATGTACTGTATCTTTTATTACATGTTCTCTTAGATTGTTTTTGCTAGTAATTCTAACAAGGCTTCTTCCTTTTTGGCTTGGACTAATGCTTGTATGGAACTGCAGTACTGTGACTAAACATGGAGCTCAATGCTGCTATTGCTTACAACTGCTTAAACTTTGTAGTTTGGACTTTATTTTTTTCTGTAATAACTTATTAAATATAGTTGTATGAAGTACTGATATTTGTCATCCTTTGCACATGCTAAGGAAATCTTGGGATATGCATTATGGGAATGTAAACTAGATACAAAACCCCCAAATCTTGTACTGGAAAACTGTTTACACTAGATAAAGTTAAGCAAAGACACACCTTACATGCACACAAACTGTGTTTTCTAGTTATTTTATAATACAAATATATTGTCCACTTATGTATTCTCTGTAAAATGGAAAAGCCACCTTAAAGAGGTATTTATTATGCTAAACTGAAGGTCAATACAAAAATATATACGATGGAAGTATTTCTGGGAATGTAGCATCAAGTGCCTTGAGAAAATGAACTGTTGAATTATTTTCTCTGAGCTGAAGAAAAGTTGCTGGCTAACATACTGCATTCTTTTATTAGCATTTTAACAATGGTTGTAGGCAGAGATTAGAGTGATCAGTTAGAAAAAAGCACTGCAACAGAAGTTTGTATAGGTTTATTTTTTAAGAATAGGAGACAAAGCTCAGCAATACAGCTGTTTGGAATGACACAGAACACTCCCTTGAAAAAAGTGTGAATTCTTCCATGTCAGGGCAAGTGAAGACCTCAAGAACAGTGCATGGTCTATGTCACTGCTTTCTTTCAATGTCTACATAAATGCAGCTCAAGAACCCTGCTGGAACCATGAGCACTAGAAATTACAGGCTGACTTGTTTTCAAACTGATAGTGAATAACCATAACTTTCAGGAGAATGTTCTACTGACTGCTCTTCCAGAAGTGCTTTTACAAGGCAGTGATCTGTAATATTCATTCTAGGAGTGAATGAATGTATGAGAAGCTGTAGGCTTCTCCTTACTTCAGAACTAAATTGAGAAGAGAGTTCTTAAAAACATCTTCCAGTTAATTGCTTAGTTTAGCCTCTCATTGTACAATGTTCCAAGTCCATCTGGACAAAAATCAGTCTGAGTTTATTCCCTCTTCAGTTAAAGAGGAGGATAGAAGCTGTGGGAAGAAGTGCAGCCCCTCTGGACCTTCTAATCCCCAATCCCTCCCTTCCTGATAAAGTCAGCCATGCTGCTAGCAAGGTACACTGATACAACTCCCTTTTCCCGCTGATAACAGCATTTACCTCAGCCTTTGCCCACATTACAAAAAGGTTACAGTAACTTAATTTAAACCAGTGCACTTAAGTACAAAAGGCTGCATGTCGTCTTTTCCTTCTGGTTGGTATGTTTTATTTTGGCAAACTTAAACTGAACTAAAATAGTCACCTGTATGACCGCTGAAGTGTATTAAGCCTATTTAGATATGCTCCCAAGCTAAACATTCTTGCACTCAAGGCACCAAAGCAACGTGTCCCCCCTCACACAGACCTGCAGAAAAGCCGAAGCTGAGCTCTTAAAAGCCATAATCTGCTTTCCTCTGTTTAGGGAAAGATAAACAGCATGAGCACAGGAAGAGAATTGCTGCATTCTCTCCCAGGGATGAACCAGGAAATGGGTTTTAAAACAAGAAACCTATGTAACCTGTTTTCATAAAAATGTTGCAAGCTATTTGCAAAACCCTTATAGCACCCAATTCCATTATGGACACAGGACAAAGTTGCATGCACCAGCTGCACACACAGCGGATTTAAATTCAAATGAATCCTCTCTCTCCCCTCAGGCAAACAAGTTTTTGCAGTTTATTTTGGACTGACAAACTGCACATACAGCAATTAGAGAAACATGATAAAGATCCAGAAATGTCCCCCTTTTCCTGTTTTTGAAGGAGAAATAAACTATCAGCAAATATGAAGTCATATCGTAGGCCCTTGGCAACAGCTGGGACAGAATTTGTGCTGTTCCATCCAGAGCACAGCAGCTTCCCATGGTACATTACTTGAGTACCATGGGCGGCACCTGGGGCTAAATCAGTAAAACCAGGTATCCATTTAGAAGCTTGAGTGATGTTTATTTGCTAGCAACTTCCTAAAATCCCCTTTGAGTTGCTGCCCTAGCACTGCTTGGGCCTATGTTTTTGTGAACAGGAAAATATAAAACTGCTTGTGTCGTAATGCTTCTCAATTGTTCAATAACCTAAGACCTACTTAGATTCTCAGGGTATTCCCCCTGTATTTTTTCCACCTGCAGGCCTAAATACAGAAAGCACTTGCAAACTTATTTATCAGCCCATGTTTCACATACTGGAGAACAGAGGTGTATTTTTCCTTCTCTATCCAATAGCCTGAGTGGTTAAAACACTTGGGGATATCTATATTTTTTACTATTTTCTTTTTCAAAATTTCCTACACTGTGGAGCAAGAACTAAACCTATTTACTCATGATTGTGGCAATTACTCTTAACTATTTTGTGATATGTGTTTTGGTCTCTACCGAGTGAAGAAGAATGGTCTCTGGAAGAGCATAAGCACCACCATTAAGGTAAATAGTCAAAATGGTTGTTCATAAAATTATATGTAACAAGACCGTTCCCTCTGATACACCTTCTTGACTTTCTTGCCAGCTTCAGCATGTACCCACTGAAAAGGAAGTCTGAAAGAGAGATAAAGCTGGCACAATTCATATGCAAAATAATTCTCCAAAATAACTGCCAAAAGTCATGGCAAATATACATGATCTCCTCTCATCTGTCCTCCAAAATCTTTGCCTTTCGGAGTTACATAAAAAGCCTCTAATCTCATTGTCAGACTACAGAACATGGTCAGAGTCAAATAACAAACATGAAATTCTAGGAGATGGGCAAAATCTTGTTCACAATGTGCCTAATTCCTCCGACTGCCTTGTGCATATTGTACAGGGCCCACAGAATCACAGCATAGACACAAGTGCCAGAAATGTCCTGCTGGGCAATCTAATTGTACCTTTCTTACTTCTGACTGGACCTGCACGCTACCATTTGTAAATGGGCAAATTTCAGTCACTCTGGCAGAAATAAGCAAGAGTATTTGATTATTACATTGAACTCAGAAACAGGGCAAAACCCAGAACCAACAGCTCCTCCCTCCCTCCCAAGTGGGTGTCCAACTTTTCAGTTAGTAAGTCATTCCTATGCTCCACCCTCTCGGTCCAGAGAATCTTGATTCGTTTTACATAGAAGTGGAACAACAGAAAGCAAAAGCCTTGCTCCAGTCACAGGCAGCATAATGCATGTAAACACTACTGTTGTGAGTACGCAACACTCTGTGTGATAAAGCACCCAGAAAAGCAACTAAATTAGCCCATGCTAAAGCACCTTAAGTATCTCTGCATCACATTTCTTTACAGGTGCCCAACTCAAGTACTGGGATTATGCTGTGGCCACCACAAGCTAAACAATTAGACAGGGTGATGCTCAAATTCAGTATCAGCGGCCTAACTGTAGATTCAGCTTTGAGACCTTGACTTTTTTTTCCTTTTCTCAGTTCAGATTTTTTTTAAATGTGTACATGAGGTGTTTAGGTTGTTCTATTCAAAGATGCTAAATATTGATGCCAGACAACAGCAGAAAATACATACTCCTAAAAGCATGGAAAAAAATTACCTGCCATACAGAGGAAAATGACTCTCAAGTGTTGAAGTGCTGAAGAACCTGCATTTTATGAGGCAAAGCATAAAACAATTGATAATGCAATCACACCCCCTCACACCCCTCCATGCCCCTCACCCCAATCCTACACAGGACAAAAAAGCAAACCCAGAAATAGAATGTTTTAGCAATTTTCTGTCAAGAGAGTTTAGAGACAGAGAAGTACCATTACTTTATGGCCATGTAATGAAAGCACTGCGCTCAGAGCAGGATAGGATATAAACATGACAAACTGTAACGGTCTTTTGCTAATGTTTTCTTCTGGAAAAATCCATCAGATACCAGGAAATTTCAGTGTTAAAATTCCTTCAGTAAAACTACTTCAATCGCTGCCCTGAAAAAAGTTTAGTATAGACTATATGGCCAGAAGGCCAGAAAAAAACCTGGTCATGAGGAGATATGACTTACTGAGTCTGGAAATCTTTACACCGTTATATAACTCAGTAACTTCTGTAATTAACTCCCTGCTGTGTAATGGCTGTTGACATCTAATCCTCAATGAAACTGGGGGTTGTATGAGACAAAGGAAAACAAATGCTAAGATATGTGATATCCTCTGCATTTGTCAGACTATTCTTACACAACATATTAAAAAAATCCTTTTAATCTTAAATTTACCTCCATCCTGTGAGCCTTAGCTCCACTGAACAGAGCCTATAGAGTGTAGGGTACATGTATAAAGTAAAAGTAAAAGCAGCAAAGTGTGGGGGAGGATGAACTTCTTCTGCAGTTTAGATTTCTATTAACACAGTATCTGTGACACACAAAAGGACGCTTCACACAAACATAGCTCAGTCCACCTCTGACAGAGCAACTGCAACCCTGAACTGAAGATGTCTGCCACTGCCCTAAAGCAGGACAACCCCTTTTGTTTGGAGAAGGATCTTAAGGACCATCATTTCTGTATTGCATTTGATTTCTTGTTTCTGAATGACATATGAGAGCAGATAGGTGACAATGGCCTTTCCACAGAGGAGTGATGTCAGAAATAGGGCAACACTCCATGACATTCTCCTTTTACTCTTTTAAATACTACTCAAGCTCATGCTCTCCTAACCTAGTTTGAGTTGAATTTAGAACTATATTTATAGCAGCTTTTCCACGCTGGAAACTGTCTTCACTTGCAGTAAGGATGTTCTCTAGTACTCAAGTCGTGCATTATAAGCTGCAGTATTGCCCCTGAGCAAAACAGTTTGGGCTAAGCCTGCCTGCTCTTGATCCAAATTTCCAAATTATTATGGATCACCCTCTTCACTTGTGTTTCTGTCAAGTGTGAAGAGTTCATGGGGATTGGTTGTATCATTTCTTTTCAGAGGGGAATTATGCTGCATTCAAAATGCTGCAGGAGGTAACACAGAGTCAGCAAGTCGCAGTGCCCTTCTCTCAGACAGTCCTCTTAAATCATGCTCTGAAGGAGGGATGTAACAGAAATAGCATTAGCCAGAAGTGAACACTTCATATCAAATATTCAAGCTGAATCTTCGCCCAATTTCCAAACCAATCCCAAATGCACTATCAGATTAGAAATTTTGGGGTTTTTTTCATCTGTTTCATAGTTCTTGCAGAAACAGGACTGTGAGAACAAATCATTGGCCCTGGGAAATGGAGTCAGTGGAGTCACACAGCTGCAGTACGCAAATTCTGAAAACTTGGTTCTCTCAGCTTCCTAAAGCTCAGGCTGTACAGCTGAGCCAGAGCCATGTGACTGTGAGGCTGCCCAGCTCTTGCTAAAATGGGTTCTCCCTGGCTATCTCCAGCACACACACTGTTCCCACAGACTGCGCCTGTCATCACCAGCTGTACCACCTGCTTGGGCTCCTGGGGCCCTTCTGCAGCTCCTCCTATTACCCAGCCATTTACTCACAATAGCCTCACCCTGGCAGTGGGGCAAGGGAATCAGGGAAGATGCTGGTTCTCTCCGGATCTGAAGAACATGATATCCCTTCTGAGGCTTTAGAAGGTGCTGATATCACCCCTCTGTCAGTTCCACCTCTCCCCACCAGCACAGTCCCAGACATGCTCTAGACCCTTACACATACCTCTCCTCAGATCATCCTTGCTCTGAAGTATGAAGAGAAGTCTCAAGTGCACAGCTGAGGAAGGGACAGAGCAATACCTCACTGGGCTGTCTGACGCAACCCAGTGAGCTACATGCTCCCATTTATTCTACAGAAGCCAGGAAAATGTGTCATAAACTGGACCCCACTTCTTACTGCTTTGCTTGGAGATATTTGGGGTGAACCTAGGAACAGCTGTGGATTTGCTGACAGAGAAGACAGTAGTTCTGTCAGTACAGCTGACAGAAGTCCCCAGCTACTTGTGGCTTTTCCAGCTGGAGGAAGAGCTGAAGACAAGGAAGTCAGCTAGGACATAGTGGGAAAAGTGGTATCCAAGGTGCTCATTTAGCCAGATCAGCTCTGATGTGAAGTTACACACTTAGCTGTAAATGGAAAAAACACAGCTTCCCAGGAAAATCTACTTTTGCCATTCTCCCATTTTGACTTGAGCCAGGCTGGACAGTCTCTGCTCTTCAAGAGAAAGATGTGGTTATAGGGGAAGAGAAAGGACTACACTGTAGGGCAGTGTACTCTTCCTATTACAGGCTCATTCTTCTGCAGCCAAGGTGGAAATGGCTGCTGGCCTGCAGACATTTCCTAGTACAAGTGAATTTAAAAAAAAGATACAACAAATCACTGCCCAGAGAAAAGAGGAAACTCCCTCACTTGTACAGGTTATGGTGCAATGCAGTGAAGGATCCATTAAAAAAAAAAATCAGGACAAGGAATAGCACCTTAAATTTAAATATATTTCCCTTACTTACAAATGTCTCAAACAGTCCTTCCTCTCCCTCAAGATTTAAGCTGCTATATCTTCTCCACACTGCCCTGAACACTATTTATCTCATATACAGCATAGAGCAGATGTAGTTTCATGTTCTAGTTCAAAGTATCTCACACATTTCTCTCCCAGTCCTGGTGAAAAGGCTATTCCATTTCCAATACACCTCCTGGCTCTTATTCTGTACTGCCCTACTTAGGCTCTGCAAAATTTCCAAACTTTGTGGAACAAGCACCCAACTTTATGAAAGTGTGTGTAAAATTTTTGCCAATTGTCTGGGTTGCACTTGCATGCAACCTAAATAATGAGTCTCAGCTTTACCAATCCACATTGCGTGGGCTCTGAAGTAAACCATCCCATGTTTATTCCCATCAAGTATTTGTCCAATGCATAAATGACAGATCCTTACAGGGTGGAAGCTAAAGGAGATTTGCTGTCTGTGCTGACAGAGCAAAGCAGGCTACCAGTTTTCTACAAGAGAGTAAAGCAGAAATGTTGTTAAATTTGGAGGAAGACTCCTGTGAGCCAAGATTTGAACAGCTATAGAAGGCAGAAATTTCCCAGTCAGCCAGGCACTTTTAAAGACAAGCCTGACTGACTGGAATTACTTATGTGCTTCAAATAACATGGACACTGAAGTAATTGCCAAACTGGGGCCAACAGCTATATCTGACATGGTGAGCCAAAACATTCCCTACCCCAGCATGTACCCGTGTCCCTGCTCTTGAACCTGCACAAAGACCTGTGCCATTAATATGTAACTGAAGCCCTTGACTGAAAGGCTATGAAGGACCTATTGCTAAACATTAAACTAGACATTTGTCCACCTGGACAAAGATCATATGCATGCATGCGCAGCTCATCAAAGCCAGATGTAACCTGTAAAGACAAATGAGCTGGCCAGCAATCCTCTCAGATTTTCTGAACAGCTGTGTGCGTGCTTTCAAAACATACTCTGATGACACCCAGGAGAAGCAGATTCTAAATACAACTTCTGAATGAGGACATGAACCTCGGACTGAAGGAAATTCCTCTGGTTTGTTATCTGTTGAGCCTTTTATCTGCATTTGCTCCCGGCTGATGTAATGACACCTCATCAAAATGGTTTCTAAGAATATCAACTGCATCGCTCAGAGAGCCTGCCACTTAATTCAGAGCTGAGCACCACAGCACGGGGAATTAGCCCTTCATTTCCATTTATGGCCCTTAGATGAGAGAGTTGTTAAGTCAGCAGTTCACTTCAGACAAAAATCTAATATCTGCCCCTTTTCAAATCAGGTGGGGAGGTGAAAATTCAGGGTTGGCAGATCAAGCAGACACGCCGCAGGCAGAGAGACTGCACACAGAGTCAGGATGTTCTCTGGCATGATCCTATTTATGAACAGCAAATATGAATTCCTCCTTCTGTCGGTAGAGGAGAAATACATGAAACAGTGACAATATTTGAGGTCACAGTTGCAAATGCCTTTGAAGGTGAAATTGTTGGTGTGGAAAAACCTTTAGTACTGTCTTAATCAAATTTCACTGTAGGGCCAAACTGAAAAAATAAAAAAGGATGTAATTAAAAATTAAAGTCCAAAACTGTTCCTGAAAACTCCTACTCAGCTTCTGCATAACCTTGAAGCTGTCTGAACTTTCTGGCTGACTAAGTTGCCTAAAGGTGCCTCTGCACAGGCCCAGAACTACCTGCCCTGGCAAATCAGAGTAGGTCTCTATATGGTAGCTGCCTGAAGAGTACCAAAATCTAAAGAGCAAGTGCTTTTGTAGACCTGCATTGCACATTTTCATTTCCCACCAGCAAACCACCACCTTTTCTCACAGTTCATAAGAAGAGCTTTAGTTACAATGACATATTAAAGAAAAAAATTTAGATGACTGCAAGGACACACAGGTGTGAATTCCATGTGACATTTCCACATGCTAAAGAAGGGCAAGATCTCAGGTGTGCTGCTGTCCACACCACTTCCTCCTAGATAGTCCTGGTGAAGTTGCATTGGCAAATATGAAAGCATTAACTGCCCTCGACACTGGGCTGGTTCAGAATTCCCCAACACCCAAGAGGTATCCAACAGCCTATCTACTGGGTTTATGAGATATTATTAGCTGCCCCTATATGCACTACAGGTAAGTGAATGATGAGCCTGCCTTGAGGATCAGCAGATCTAGTGACCTGGTGTTATTTCTCAAAAACTTGCAATTACTAGGAATGCTTGTTAGTGAACTAGAAGGCAAATTAGAATAGTCCATGATGATACCAACACAGTATCTAAACCTGGACCTGTCCCATGACAAAAATATTTTCTCTTATTACAGAGGACATTCTGGGAGTCCCAAATATTCTGAGGGAAAACATGCAGACCACAATTTTTGTGTTGCATCTGTGGAATAATTAGTGACACTTCCTATGTTTAAAGCACCTTGTACAGGAGAAGTGGGGTGAAGCAAATAGTATATACTCTACCCATACTTAAAGGTGCCCTCCTATGATTACATCAGGTCACTCTGTTTATTAAAATATTTTTGGGGGGACTTCCTTTAGCTTTTAAAACAAAGAAATTAAAGGCCCGTGTAATTGCAACAGTGACTGTCTTCACAGGTGCTCCTCATCACAGCCTGGCACCAGTCAGTGAGAAGGAATTTCTGACTGCACTTATTTCCCACACCTGTGCCACAAGGGCTGACTTAATCTAATCGGTGCATGTTCATTTGCTGTGTCTTGTGCTGCTGATCATGGTTAAGAAGTTTCCACTCCGTGGACACTTAATCCTATGTCTGCCAGAGTTCCACCTATCTCAGCTCTTATCTATCTAATTACTACAGAATGCAATCTGACTCTACCAAAAACTCAAGTTGGAAAAAAAATTAATAAAGTAGACCAGCTGGTAGAACTTCTGGAGAAAGAAAGGTCATCAAATGTAGTCAGACCAAGCATCTCTTAAGCAACTTAATTTGCCTCTCTCATTGTGCCCTAAGACCAACTGCGCTTCAGAGGAAAAGCAGAATTTTATGGCAGGGTTTATATGTTGCCTTGCTCTTTATGCTGACTGGACTCTCAGATGCTGTTGTGATAAAAATAATAGAAAACAAAATAAAAGAAGGAATGGAAAGTGTATATAATTCTTCAAAGGAAAGCCAATTTTGATCTGTTTGTTTTACAGCCTAAATATTACCACACTGTCAAGCTTGTCTCCCTCAAGGCACTTGATCGTTAAGTTTTGCAAGTAAATCACAAGTGTCTGCTTAGGACAGGGAGCTCTTTAATTTTTACTAACCTCTTCTAGGCTTTAGGTGCTAGTGAGACATGCAGGTATCAAGCTAATCTGATTTCCAGCCAAACAATTTAACCACTCACACTCCAGCTCCTTCAGACTCAGCCACAACTCTGAAAGCATCTTCAACATTTAGAACATTTGCAAAAATTTCCAGTCTCCTCCTTTCCAAGAGAATACTTATCAGCAGATAGGGAAGAGCAGTAAAGATTCCTCTTTCTCAGGCCAGTCTGTAACTTCCCATTCAAAGTCAGTGCTGTTAATTGTCTTTGAAAGTATTTGTGTTTCATCAGTGTCTAAAGGCCCCAAAGCAAAGCAGAGCTCTGTTAGGCCTGGCATTACATAAGGCAGAGAGAGTGAGATTCTGTCCTGAAGTGCTTTCAGTCTAAGTACAAGAAACAAAATGAGCACATAAAAGTAACAGAAGGACTGAAAATAAATGTCTTGTCTGAGATCTTACAACCAGTCGGGAATGCACTGGTCTCACCTGTATTTCTCAATAAAGTCAGTCTTTTATTCAAAAGAAAAAACTAATTAATGTGATGATGTCTTTCTGCCTCCATCTCCATTGTAGAAAACACATATTGGTATAATGTAATTTCTATACCTGACAACTACAAGCATATAAGGAGCTTTAATTGCTGGTTTTTTCTCACTGTGTAAAGAACTGAGGTTGAAAGTCTGACCCCTGTTTGAAAGGACTGTGTTGGGTAGAGAGGTTATGAAGATTTCACATTTAACTGGCTCTCTATCCCCAGAACTGGATTTTATTAGGTCAATGTTTCAAAGACATGGCTGTGATGTCCAATAAGGACAGCATTCAAACAAAACTTGTACTCAGAACAGCATAATACAAGAGGCTTCTTCTCAGAAATATCCCATTACTTACAGACTCATTTCCAGCTGAGACTGAATTAGTCGAACCCTATTCAGTGCACGTAGGTTAACTCTACAAAGTCCTTTGGACTGCAAACCAGATTGGCAGAAGCTGGAAGAAGTTTGCTCAGACATTAGGAACAACTCAGGTATCCAAGTTCACAACAGTTATGACTCAGTGTGGCTCAGTTTCTGTTAGGCAGGTTAAAATGCGTTGTTTGTACCAAATAAAGCATAAATAACAGCACTGTCTCTTTCACCTCACTACTGCTGGAGCTGTAGCAGACAATGCCCCCTACCCCTGACACTTACAGAAACTTCACCTTCAGCTTCCTGCTCATAGATTTTCTTGTGGGGCAAGGCTGGACTCAGTGATGCAGGGGACTCTTCGGGCAGCTCTGAGTCTTTTTATCTTGCAAAGTCCTAGAGTCAGCATGGTGAGATTGTTTCTACTCTTCAAGTTGGTCTGAACCAACCCCTCTTTTTCAGAAATGATAACAAAGCGGTGCTCTCATGAACACATTTGATGAATTACTCTAAAGGATTCAACCCTGGCCCTTGCATTAACCTTTTTGCTCAGCTTTATTCTTGGAAGAAGAGCTAGCTTGCAATCAGCTAAAGTTGATTTCCTCATGTTCTAAGAGGGCATTATCATTCTTTTGGCCCACTGGGCAGGATGCTGTCATCTTTTTGAAACAACAGGAATATTCTTGATTTCCATTGAAAAGAAGATAAATAGAAAATTGTGTGATGTGATGTAATTTGATGGAAACAAAATCCCTTCTCTTTGTTTTCTGTATCCCCTAGAGAGTCAAGAGAATGTTTTTCAAGTAGCTGTAGGTAAGTAGCAATTACATTACCAGGACTTTTTTTTGCACTTTAGCCAAAGGAAATTTTGCTTTAACCTGCATAAAATGAACAGTCTGTGATGCAGAGACACAGCTATAGTCACTCTTCCATAGGGAAGCACATAAAATCTAAAATCCAGACTACATTGAGCAGCCTGATATCCTTACACACTCACTCTCACATTCTTTACTCCCTATGATACTTCAGATTGTGTTGCATCGTGGAAAAATTTCAGGGTGATAGGAACCCCACACCAATCTACTGATATCCTAGTGGGCTGCAGGCCTTTACACTAACATCACTGAACAATCACTCAAGTCCATAAAAATGGAAATAGGACTGGCACTGCCATTTCCCCCTGGTGTTCCAGCTGTGCTCTAAATGAAAAGGACAGCAGCTGGTATTTGTGCTCTGTTATGCAACCAGGATGAGGAACACTTATTTTGGAATCCAGCTTTTGTTTAGGCACGACAAAAATACCAAACTGCTCTGAAAGGAAGTTACAGGCAGATGAGAAAGCTGAAATTAAATGCACAGAAACACCAAACCTGTTGCAGTGAGGAAACTCTGCTGGCATTTCCTCAGGTGAGGTTACTCACAGGTTTGGACCTTTGGCCTCATCCCTAGCCAAAGGGCAAGATACAGACCTGGGAGTCTTGAACGTCACTGTTCCTGAGCGTGTGTTCTCACTACCCCAGTTACTTGAGGAGTATCTTGAACTAGAACTAACTCAATTACCCGCTTTAACTCCCAGTGAACTCAAGTGTCTTTACTGTGGTTCCTTTCACTTCTAGAAGCTGTGGACTCCAGGTACCACGGTGCTCCTGCACCGTGGGGTGTGTCCCACTGCCTGTGACTGTTCCTGGTGCCAGGGTAGGTAACTGGCCTGTTGCTGCAGCACTGCAGAGACCTGCCCTCCACTCCCCAGCAGTACAGCAAGATGGCTGTTGTACCATCTAACACAGCAAAAACCTGCATCAACTGCACCTCACCACACCTCCTCCTGGGATGTAAAGACTCTTCTAGTTAGACTTTCTAGCTTCCAAAGTTTTGCTTTAACAGTATCCACCTACTTATTTTTTTTTTCCCCTACTTATGTTTCAGAAACTCAGGTGTCAAGAACACACCACTTACCAATGCAGGATGTCTCCAGCAGTAGCAAATGGACTACTTTGGAAAACATAATTGCTGGGTTGGGGTTTTCAATACATCTCTGAAAATATAATCTCTTATAATTTGAGTCCTGACTATGCTACCACCTACTAACACACAGAAAGACTCACCGACGTGGAACTGCTCTTTAGTCTCACCATGATTAACACCTGCCACAGGAGATGTAAATTCCCTAGCAGCTGTGAGCTAGGATTAGAACAAGGTTGAGGTTTTTGTGTTTGGGTTGTTTTTTTCTTACAATGATGAGGAAAAATAAAGAGCTTTAAGAGATACGGAAGGCAATATTTTTTTTCCACCTTTCTCTTTTCCCATTTCTCAAACACAAGAGATTTTTTTCTTCCCCTTTCAGAATTTGCTTTGGAAACTTTAAATGCTGATGGGGAAATTTGTTGCAATAATTTTTAGAGCAATCTCCCTTCCTTTACTTCAAGTGCCATACCAGGTTTATTCTACCTTAACTACCTGCATCACTAGGTACTTCCTAAAATACAATTTACAGTTCATGAAACATTTTCTGCACATCTGCAGAGAACTGGCTGATTACATGGTCCCAACACCTTTTTGCAATTCAGCAACTAACCCGGATGAAATACCTTCTCTCTTGACATCATATTTCTGAGCAGCCAGTGGTAATTCCACAAGAATTATCAGTCCTCCATGCGAAGTGAAGAGATAGGACTCAGCACTGCCAACTCCCAAATATGTAAGGGGAATGCTTCTTGCTCCTCTCACCCCCCTGTAAAGTAGAATCAACATGTTTACACAAGAGCACTGAATTTTCAGATATAATTCTAGTCCTCATAAGGCCAAATAAAAGTTTGAAGTAGTGATGCCTAATATTTTTGTTGTTTTGTGAACTGCTTTACTTCAAAACTAATGTCTGAATCTGGTGGAGCTATGGATTGGAATATGTGCAAATAGCAAAATCTTATGTCTATGCTGTAAAGAAAACTTGTCTCCAGATTACAAAACACTATTCTAGTGGAAATCTTAAGATACTGAGTTGTTGTGGACATAGACAGATGTAACGCTTTTCTGTTACTTTGAATTCCTCTGAGTGCTGATATACAAAAATTAATGATATATAAAGCAAGTATGCAAGAGATCTACTTCTGCCATTGTGTCCTCAGCTTCAAAAAATTCTAATTAGCAACCAGTCCAATCTTTTAATGAGTCTGTAACATCATTTAACTCTGCAGCCACATGCTGTTCAGATTGCCTTTCCTCTTTTAATGTGAGTTAAATTGGGGTTTAACTTTTACTAATCTCTTCACTTTCTCAGCTGTGAAAAATCCTCACAGCAAAATGATTTGGCTGGTATTTGTTACCTGGGACATGCTGCTAAATTGCTACTACCTGTCCTAACAAGCCCTCTGACTGAGACAGCTGACAAACGTCTAAAAACAAAATGAAAGGGGAAAACAGCAACAAATTCTCCTCATCTTAATTGGGTGGTGTGGAAAAAGGGGTTACCTCATCAGCCTTTGTAATTTTCAGGGATTAATTAAAGGATAATGTTTGCTGCAGAGGAGTTTATGAGGCAATAAATAGCTTTTGCGGCTGATTAAGTGCCAAAGCAAAGCTGATAAAGGCATCTAATAATTGCAAAAGCCATTTAGTGCCTTGAATACATCTCTGCCACAGATGCAAGTCTTACTCTGTGACAGATCAGCAGCAGCCTAACGAAATGGAGAGGAGCCCTCCTTGTTTTTAGAGACCTTGGGTGGGTAACTAGAAAAATCTGCAAGGTGTGCAGCTCGGCCCCAGCTGCGGGCTGATCCTCACCTGGCAGAAATCCAAAAAGCCGCAGCTGAAGCCGTCGGTTTTGCAGCTCTGCAGACGCTCCAGCAGCGCAGGGCCACCTTCCCGGGCCCCGCCTGGCCGGGGCCTGTACCGCCCCCAGCCTCGCCCGCCTTGCCCTGGGCGAGGGTTGGTTTTTGGACACACAGCGGCAAACCCAGGAGGGGATGAGATGGGAAGAGGGGGATGAAATGCGAAAAGGGGGAATTTGAGGCGGGCTTGCACTGTGCAGCGGCGATCAGTGGGACCTCTGAGGGCAAGGGGGGCTGGGGGGATCCCACACTGTGCGCAGCCCTGGCAGCCAGCGCGGCCTCACAGCAATGAAGGTCCGTCCCTCCATCCCCTTCCCCCGTGAGAGCAGTGGCAGGAGCCCGAGGAGTAGGGAGGGACTCGTGCTTCTGAGGCCCTTTCTTCTGTTATGCCATTTGGGGTGTGAGGGATAGCGAGGGCATGAAGGCAGGGAAGGGTTAGGCTGGATGTTAGGAGGAGGTTCTTCACCCAGGAGGTGGTTGGGCACTGGAACAGGCTCCCCAGGGAAGTGGTCACAGCACCAAGTCTGACAGAGCTCAAGAGCTGTTTGGACAATGCTTTCAGGAACATGGTGACTCTTAGGGCAGTCCTGTGCAGGGCCAGGAGTTGGACTTGGTCATCCGTGTGATATCCTTTCCAGTCAGGATATTTTGTGGTTTCATGACTCTGTGAAGGCAGCACTGGCTGCTGCATCCTCAGGGCCGGTGTTGGGCCTTGGAGCTTGTGTGGAAGGGTTGTAGTTTCTCTCTAGGTTTCTGCACAGGTGCAAGAAGTTGTTGGGCATTCATCATCATCTGCCACTTAAACTTACTTGAACTTTGAGACTGGCTGGTTTGTTTTCTTCTTTGGGGTGGCACAGCAGGCTCCTGTGGTGGTGGTCAGAGCTACTTTTGCTGCGTAAGTGGGAAGGGGATGAAGCAGCACACACCAGGCTCCCAAGCATGAGGCATTCTAATCTCTTCCACAGTACAGCGGTGGCTTTGCCAGCTGTGACGACATCTATATTGGAGGCAAAAATACTGCACAGTGGGAAACTGGGAGAAATAAACCAAACAGAGCCAGGGAAAATAGGCTGACAGCAAGTGCATCCCATGTCCCTTCCTCCTTTTCTTTCCCTGCCCCTACACAGCCCATGTAAACTGTCATGGGTTTTGGCATTTTTTCACTCTCCTTGCTTTGTTTGCTGCCTTGCTCTTCAGCTGATAAGTAATAGGCACAGCCAAAGAGTGATGCAACCTCTAAATATGAGAACACAGAGTTCTGCATTTAATAAACAATAATTAACTACTGCTGACTGTGCCAGCCCATGAGAAGCCTGAAATGCTGGTCACATCTTGCAGCTCTCACTAGGGCAGAAAAGAAAGCAGAAGTACCAACTTTGAATTCTGCCACATTGCCCTTTCCGGCTTGCAAATGAACTGATTATTAAACTGATATGATGCCTAAGTGGGTGAGCTTTAGATTAGTTGTAAACAAAGAGAGACGCTGGTGGGCTGGAACTGACTCTGGGTTTTGTTATTGTGCGTGATTCCTTCCTCTGCCATCTCTTGAAAACACATACTCTTGAATATGAGCATGGGCTGCATTTTGACTTTATGCCCAGAAGTGAGCTTTGCCTGTTTATATAGGTATCCAAATGTGTCCAGATGAACACCTGAGTACCTCAAGTTTAGTTGGCAAGATTGTTGTGGTTTGTGAGTGATGATGTTTGCAAAATAGAGGCACCAATAATGAACAGTTGCAAGTGTCCCAGAAGTCTTTTATAATTTGGACTGTGTGGAGGCGAGGGCAATGTGGAGAAATAGATCAGAATACGGTGCAGCATTTTCCTAAAGGCACACTTGTTTTGGTAATGCAAAGTCAAAAGTCAATTTTGCTGTTAAGTGAGGCAGCTCTGATTCAGAAGAAAGGCAGGAACTGGAATGCGTCATTTTCTGGGAGTTGATGTATTTTTAATGTCTTCCCTCTCCAGCTACAGCAGAGATCATGACAAATTCAACTGACTTTTTTCAAGCTCTGTTCTTGCAACAGCAGATTTTAACATCTGCGTTAGCTCTTCCCTTGGCTTACCATTACAGATTTCTACTTGAAGGTTTTATTTCTCAGATGCTGGGCTGTGATTGATAATTAATCTCTGCAAGTGCAGTATGAGTCATGAGAAACAGGGTCAGAATATGTAAATGTGTATCTGGAGAGCGCAGTATTTACTCGGTAAGCACACGATCCACTTGGGGCGCTATACAGAGCAGCATTCCCATTTTCTCAGTGGAGTATAAGCACCCAGCCTGCATAGACTGTGAAATGTAATTACCCTGACATATGGGAAATCTCTGGCAGGCACAGCCTCGGCATGGATAGCACAGCATAGCCCTGCAAAGGCCCCTGAAACTGGGGTGTATTGGAGACATGGCCAGCCTGTTCCTATAGCTCAGCTATTTCTGAGCCTCCGACTGAACTGCAGAGAAGTTCAATTTGCTGCATCCCTGGAACAGCCATTTGGCAGGATGCAGTGTATCCTTCTTTCTCCCCACTCCTGCAGCTTTTGCACCTGAGGCTGAATTTATGGGTTTGATGTTTCTGCTCTCTGGATCAACTTCCTTCCCTCATCTGAAAAGGGAAATTGAGCAGTAAATGTTTTCCTTTAGCACGTGGAATTTTCCTCCTACAACTTAGCAAATCCTGGTCTGAATTTTACTGTAAAAGAAAACACTGAAGATCATAATCTGTAAGAGTTTGTTTTTGTTGATTACTTGGTAAATTGTCAGAGACACCCAACTCCAAGTTAGCTATCCACATGACTGAGCTAAGAAAACAGAACAAGTATTGACCATGTGACTTTTTAAATGTTTGATAGCCTTAAGGAAGGACAGATAGATAACAACAAATTTCCTAAACCCATGTGTGCTGGTTTATGCAGATGCAAGGCTGGTGGGTACAACTTAAGATGTAAAGTTACAAGTTTGGATCCCAGTGTCTGCAGGAAGTTAATAAAATTTAACCTAATAAAAACTCTCAACCTTGGCAAAGGACAACTTTTAAGTAAGAATTTCTCTCATCTTCTTGCATATCTACTGCAGCATATGCACAGTGTAAGCATAGTGTATTTAGCTGTTGCCCAAGAAAAAATGATACAGAGGAACTTGGCACAGACATTCTACTCTTTATGTTAAAGGTACCTTACTGTTAGAAATAGAAGAAAATTAGGTTTTTGTTGTTATTGCATGAGGCTTATGAATGGAGAAGATTTGGTATTATGAACACCACACTTGCTCCAACCAACAGAGCTTATCTCAGGGTTCATACCAGCAGAGTTCTGCCTGTGCACACACACAACAGACGAAGAAGAGCATCTCGTGTTTGACTGACACCCCAGACCACTGAACTATGTCAGTGTGAAGTTACAGCTCTGTTATTCTGCTGCTACATGGTCCTCCCAGAAGGGGAGTGGCATTGCTGTACTGGAGAGGGCAGTGCTGTCAGTCTCACACCAAAGGAAGCTCTCCCTTGCTGGGCAGAATCCCTGAGTCTCATCTGGCTGCCAGGGTATCAACTAATTTGTGATTCCTGAACATGGAGTTGGCCATAAAGACAGGCAGTGTAACTGAACAGATACCTCCAAACTTGCTGTAGAGGAGAATACTGGAGAACTAGTGAAGCCACTAGAAGATAAGGAGCCAACTGAAAGGGTTTCTGACACAAATTCAAAGGTCATGTCTTTTTAATGGACCACTGAAAGAATTTAGATGGATTATCACCTCTATAAAATACTTACATTCAGAGAACAGTCCTTGAAAGTAATTAACTTAAATGTGATTTAAAAGGTGAAATAATTTTTACTCCAAAGCATCTCTCTGCCTGGTTTAAAGAAAGAACTCCATCTTCCAAGCTGTTGATTACAAAGCAACTTAGCACAAGTCAGTTACTGCTGTGGTTCCTAAAAGCTTTAAAGCTTGCCCTGTGCCAAAGCTCTATTAACACTGCACACCAAGCTAGATTTAACACTACATTATTTACCATTTGTAAGCAAGTTAATAAAAGCTTTGGTATGTGAATACGTTTTCATCTTTGAAGCTTTCTATAGTTTCTAACATGGCTTAAAAGTTGCCCTACTGCTGCTTGAATTAAGACTCAATTAGAAATATGTGCTCTTTGCCTTACAACCTCCAGAACCATGAGATAGTAGGAAAGGTAATGGTAAATGTAAGCATTTGTCTTTACATCTGGTAATCTTCAGGTAAAATATGAGATTTGTAAAAATAATGGACTAAAGCAAATGACTCAGCTTGAACTAATTTGAGTTAAACTATATCACCATGTATACCTTGGATATTCAGAGTAATTTCACTTCCAGCAAGCTTGGAAAAAACTTCCAAGAGCATTAGGGAGAAGGATAAGAAAACAACCTAGAAACCTTCAAGTCGTAAGTAAATTTGCAGAAAGCAAGCAGCTTCCTGCCTAAATGGGTTCCAAAGATAACATGCATGCAGAAAGTCAGGCTTGTTAGATTGAATTCTTAGTTAAAGTAAGTGCAACAGACACGGCAGAAGGTGTGTTTATGCAGACCTGGTGCATGTTTGCAGAAGGTAGTTCTCCATTTAGTTTTAAGTAGAATTTCAAGCAGTCCTTAAGTTTGGTTGAAAAGCAGCATTATGTGTACAGTTGTTTCAAAGTCATTCTTTCCAGCCCAGAATGTGGCCACCAGTATGAGGTACTTCGTTTTCACAGGTTAGCAGGCTCTGAATCAGGAACTGCATTCATTTGGCATCTGGCTTTGGTGACTATTAGTGGTTTTTTGATGATATTAAATGATGAGAAACTAGTTTAATTCAGTGCAAATTACACACAATGGCTCAAGCCTTGACTATGAGACAGTGGAGCAGGTTGCCCAGAGAAGTTATAGATGCCGAATCCCTGGAAGAGTTCAAGGCCAGGTTGAACAGATCTTGGAGCAACCTGGTGTAGTGGAAGGTGTCCCTGCCCTTGGAAGGGCTTTGGAACTGGATGATCTTTAGGGTCGCTTCCAACCCAAAGCATTCCGAGTCCCTGCATGGTTCTATTTAGTTCATGTTTCTTTGTGCCTCCAGTGACTCTACCTGCAGTCAGTCAAGGCTTAGGCTGTATCATTAGCACTTAACAACCTGCACTAGGGGCAGAGCTGGAGAACAAAATGATTGGTGCTGAGAATCTGACATATTTGAAGGTTTCATTTCAGCCTAGAAATAAAGAAACTTTTCTGTTCCAGCCCGGACCCTGGTCTGGTCCAGATGAATACCCATCAAAGAGATCAAATGCAGTTAGAGGCATTCTAAGAGCTATTTCTTGCTGGAGTTTTGCTGTAAGTGAATCTTGTTTGTGCACCAAGGACACTGCACAAGCAAGCCAGATCATGGGAAATGCTCTGCTAGTTTGCAAAGCACAGAAGAGCTCTTCATTAAATATTAACAACCCCCCTTTTTTTATATACTTGATGCAATGCTCCTGTTGGCTTACATTTCAAAGCATTAATTCACAGAATACTTAAGATCAGTCAGTACATATAATAATAATAATCTTGAAATAATTATTCTGCCTTCCCCTGTTTTCCAGGTGCAGGAGTCTTCTTGATGTGATATCGAAGAGAGCCACTGCTAAAATATTACGGTTGCATAGCAGCCTCAATGTGATAAATAACTGGTTTAAAACAGTCCTATACTGTCTATTTCTTTTCCAACAGGACCCGAACAGTTTCTTACCATTGCACCTAATAAAACTCTTGAAGAAAAACATATGCAGTTTTTATGACTAAAGAAGTTTCTTTATTCAAATACCTCATTATTTCTAGGCACTATCACCAAATTACTGCACCAAGTTATTTTCAAGTACGCATTATTCCAGCATTGTAACTTCTCTGCAAACACCACCAAGCCCCATCTTGTCTCCCCTGCTTGGATCATCAGCTGAAAGCACAACAGAAATAGTCTGAAGGTAGAAATTAACCAATATAATACTCGTAATCCAGATGTAATTTCCAAAATCGTTAGGTTTTTTTATGTAGCCAGGTAACTCTTCTCTACAGAAACACAACTAAACGTGGACAAACTCAACATACAACTTATATATTCCCAGTTTGTTTTATTTTCATGGAATGCTAATTTAGTTACAATCTGGCAGTTCATAACTACTGAAATGTGACATTAATTAGTCTCCAATGCTGTAGAACTGTCTTGATTTATATAGTTTTAAAACAATCTTATTTTACAATACTTGAGGTCTCTGGTGGTTTTTAAGCTCTGATGCTTAAGCACACAGCAAGCTACAAACCTTAGGTTTTATATTTATACATATATTCTATGTATTCAGACAACTGCTGTAAGTTATCTATAATTTAATATTTATAAAAAGTGCATATACTGGTACATATGCACACCTAGAAACACACTTTTACTACTGCCTCCCTTTTTAATAAAAAGCTGCGTAACATACAGCCATCTTATTCTCACTCAGTGCTATTAAAGTCTTTTACTATCTTTGTTACACAATTTTAACTATTCAATTACCTCAAACTGATGTAGGTATTTCTATGTATATTTTCTCCTAAAGAAAAAAAGTCCTCCCTATTCCTTTAAGAAGCTTTAAATCATGCATCATTTTAGTACACAGTCACTTTTAGCATGGATTTTAGAATCCTAGACAGTGTAAAATCTACTTCTGGAAAATGTCTGTCTGTATATTTAATTTCTTTTTTTAGTTACAAAAAATATATAGGATTGAAACATACTGAATACATGCATCTCTCAAAGTGGCTATATTCTAGCCTTATAGATAAATTAAAAAAGTACACCCCTGCTAACAGGATGCAAACATGGCCTCAAATAGGCCATTACCTGTATTTAATAGAGCTCATTACATTAAAAAGTTCAAGTCAGCTGTTCTCACAAGATGGTGTCAGAAGACTGAAGAGCGTGATATATTTATAGTCAATATACAAAGGTGGGTGCACAGGCCTAGTGCCATTCCATTATTCAATACTTTCAAGGCCTCTAGGCTTTGCCTCTGGTGACGTAAGTCCTGAAATGATCTGAATGAAAGATTATTAGGTTGAAAACTGCTTTTTTAACACACCATAAAAGCAAGTTGTGTTTAAAAGAAAAATGTACACTGAACAACCTGAAGTACTCACTAAAACAACTGTACAAAACTATTAGAGATACAGAAAGAAATAATGGTGGACTTAACTGCAAACACAAGTAACACTTGTTAACAAATGTAAAAACCTGCTTTGTTTTAATTCTTCTACCAAGTAAGAATTTGCAGCTGTTCAGAACAAGTAAAATTCAAACCACCTCACAATGTTTACATTTAAAGTTTTTATACAGTGCAAACGTTTAAGACAGAATAACTTCCCAGTGAAACAGCTGACACTACTTCGTGCCAGTCTTCTGAAGATTCTTCTTTCAGTAAGTCTATTTACACATTAAGCTAAAGGTTCACTCTATATGCTTTGAAGTTTGCTGAATATCAGCAGAAAAATATGTGAACTAGCAGCAGTTGTATTACAAATATGTGATGGCTACTTTAACGAATGCATAAAGTTTTCAAGACTGTATTCAGTGTCATACTGCTCTTGATCCCATAGTTCTCCAAGGTTTTCGAGTACTGATTTCATTGACGCTTTCCCAGAAGAGGTAGAGGTGTCTGCTTTTTCAGTTTTTCCATCCTTTGCAAAAGAAAAAAATTCCTGTTAATATACAGAATAACGTTTTCAGGAATCTAACAAATTCGTCAAGTCTGATAATTCTTCTGAGGAAATATCACTTCCTCCAGTTGTTCAGAGAGCTGTCTACTATTCATCAGTCCAACTTAAGCGTTTGTGTGATTAAATTTTACATTTCAAAGCAAAGCTTTTCCCTAAGCTGACTCTATTTTTGGTAGGTATTTGTAAAAATGTTTCTTTACCTTGTCAAGAGTGAACAGATCAAGAAGCTGCTCTGTTCCCATGCTCTGTAGGCTTGCATTTTCTTGGCTGATCACTGTATTTGCAATATTCATTTTGAACTTTTGAAGACCCATGATCTTCTCTTCCAGAGTTCCCCTGGTTATCAGGCGATATACATTAACAACACGTTTCTGAAAGAAAAAAAAGCACACTTAGCTAAAAAGTAGTATCTTAGGGTATTCAGGAAAGCATAAGCTTTTAGTGTTTATCATGGACAGTTTAGAGGCAGTTTGGCTTGGAATTACCCTTCAGTAACTGTACTCAGTCTGACAGATGTTAGATGGAAAGCACAAGACTATGCCACTATATAGGAGAGGCATCTTCAGTTGCATCTGTACTCCAGAAGAATTCACTACTTTTTACAGCTCTAGGGCAAGACTAACAGCAGTTGTTCTTGCCCTGTCCAAGCACCAGAGAAGGACAAACCTATGGGCTGCCCCTTCAGTTCCTTGTCTCGGTCCTCAGTCATCTCTTCCTCCACTGAATTGTGACTCTTCCCTGGCCTCTCCCCAGCAGCTCAAGAAGTACAGAAGAGAAGACTTACCAATTTGGACAGAATAAGGAAGTACACACTTCAGCAGCTGGCATATTTGCAAGAAATAAATATGAATGGAAGCTTGGTGGAAACCCACAGATGTCACTTCCTTATACATTACAATCTCTCTCACGCGTTCAGCAAGACAAAAGCCACCCTTATGGGAAATGAAAAGGTTTTCACCTGCCCAATGCGATGTGCCCGATCCATTGCTTGCAGGTCTCTCATTGGGTTCCAGTCATGTTCCACAAATACAACTGTGTCAGCCCCTGTCAAGTTAAGTCCCAGTCCACCAACATGAGTGGTGAGCAAAAGAACATCTATAGATGGGTCATTATTAAACCTGCATA
Source organism: Platysteira castanea (assembly GCA_013397175.1). NCBI lineage: Eukaryota > Metazoa > Chordata > Aves > Passeriformes > Platysteira > Platysteira castanea. The sequence goes on from VYXC01004615.1 coordinate 201,255, forward strand.
CAAGAAAAAGTTAAGTATGGTAAGTTTCATTTAAATAAAGGATTTATGAACCTCATCTGCTTTAAGACAGACAAAAAACCCAATTTTGCACCATATAAATAATGCAGTTCATTGAAGTTGGCTTCATACTGGTTATGAGGGGATACTGCATACCGGGAAACAATGGAATGTCTCTGCCCAGCAGGGATGCTGCCATCCAGCCGTAAGTAAGTAACCGAAGGTAACTGCGGTCTGAGAAGGTCATGCTCCACTATATCCAGCATACTTTTCAGCTGACAGAAGATAAGCACTCTGTGCTGGGCCACAACAGCTTCTGTACCACTTTCTGAAGATCCACCATTCCCCAAACCACAGTCTAGCAGCAGCTTTAAGTAAAAGAACATTAAAGTGTGTAATTAAAATGACTGCAGATCTCATGTAAACATTGACATAAGTTGATTATCAAAAGTAGAAATGAGAGAAACAACAAACTGCAGAAGGAAGTATGTAAATGACAGTCACTTAAACGACAAGAAGGCAAAGTTTGGCTTCATGGTCAAACTACAAAAAACTTAAGAGTCACCAGAACACCATTTTCTTCACTTACTTAAATTCTAGTGTAAGTAAAGCTATGTAATGCAATCTAACTTTATCAAGAAAGTAGTTTCCTGTATAATTAATTCCAAAAACATTTATCTGCAACAAGAGGGACAAGAATAAAATAGAAGTAAAGTTCTTCATATGCCAACAAGTTATATAAACATCATCTCCATGAAGACTGTGCTTCCCCTCCCTCTCTTGAATTATCAGGGAAAATAGGGCATATCCTGAAACACCCCTGCACTTTTTTCATTTGCTACTTAATTTTATTAAGAAGAGTTTTCATATTGATGAAATCTTAAACATCCTAAACAGTAGAGACATTTAGGAAATTTAAGGCACAACACATATCCACTTACTTGTTTTAAAGCAGACAACTTAGGTGCATGTTGGATATCTCGAAGGGATGAATTCTGAGCTGCAAGTTGCTCTGTAATTCTTTTATATTCTGGATGTTGGGTTGTGAGCACTAATGCTGGATGGTTGCAGAGCTTCCGTAAGTACTGCAATGCCTTTAATTATTTTAGAAATGAAGTTCAAAGAAATAATTAGCAAGAACACAGTTACAGAAAACGGAATAACAGAACTGATTGTAAGTATAGGGGTCACTCAGCTACATTCCACTATCTGGACTTTACGGTGTATGTTCATCAAAATCGCACATTTAAAACCTGCATTTCAAATTGTATCCAAACACTGTTACACTCATTGTGATCTTGGTCCCTCTTTCAGGAAAAGTGCAGATTACCATTTCCTATACTTTCGTCTGATTCTGTGATAGAGGAAATGAGTTTGGGAGCAGTGCAGAGCCTTTGAGAATAATTGTTTCCAATTAACCGAGAGTTTATCTGTAATTCTGTAACATCATGAACCTTCACAAATTCAGATCTAACCTTAAGGAAACATTTTGTCCACATTTTAGAATCTTAATGTTGACATGTAGCAGCAGCTGATGATCAGAATTTCTTCCCTCATTCTGAAGTTTTGCTCTCTCAGTACTCAGTTTTTACAAGATCCACAAAACAGCTGAGCATCAGTTGAACAGATCACATTAAAAATACAAGACAGTGTTATGCTCCATAAGACACAAACAAAATTTCAACATAATAGCTGTATATCACATTCCAGCCGTAAATACTCTATTTAAATCATATGGCCACAAATGTCTAAGTTTACTATTTTGATTTTTGTTTTTTTACTAAACCTATAAATACAGTTACCAAAAATATATGTACTAGGTAATAAAAATTACTGAAAAAGTCTGTACCTGAAATACATGACCTGTAGATTTAAGCTTTGGTTTTTCAGTTTCTTCATTCAGTGAAATTGTAGAAACTGTTTCATCAATATCACATTTGGCACGAGACTTGGCAAAATCTTCATAAAGCTGAACCTGTAGACCCGGCAAGAGAATGAGTGTGTTTTTCCTGACAGAAGATAGACAGTACTCTTCAGACTTTAGTTTCAAGTTGAAATTCAAGAAAGCTATTTCATATCTAACACAAGATAAACACTAACAATCTCTTGCCATTTATTTTTTTTCAACTTGGAAAGTGTTATTAAAAAACAATCTGCAGATACCTAGCTGTTGTTCCTGAACAATGCCCAAAATTAAGCTCAAGAAATACTCTATTACTACAGGACTCAAATTAGTTTTTTTAAACACATACTAGAAAATCCTTTTAGTACATCCAGAGAATGTCAGGGCTGATATCAGACTGACACAGCAATACAGAATTCATGCCTTTGTGGTCTTAACTGTGCTGAAAAATAAACTGTCAGCCACTTTTAAGCATACCTGTAGAGGACTGAGAATACAGTAATAATCTTGAATAATTTTGGGTGGAAGATCTTGCAGCACATCCTCTTTCATTCTCCTTAGCAGGAACGGCAGGACTTGGCGGTGCAGTGCTTCCATCGCAAGCACCCCTAGTGAGGGCAACAGCAGCAGTATTGTAGAAGAAACACACTTTTTTTCAAACCTTTCAGCTCCCCCTCAATCTCTGATGTTAGAACTGACCACACTTTTTCTTTTCATTAGCAGTTCTCATTTAAAAGGCTAAAACAAAAACCCAGAGATTGAACATTTGATCCCTACCAGCCTCTTGTTCTCGACTGGAGCTTCGGGCATCTCTGCTTGCCAGGATTGGTTTGCCATAGCGAGCTGCAAATTGGCGTTCAGTGCCCAAGAATCCTGGCATTAGGAAGTCAAACAACGACCACAGCTCTAAGACGTTGTTCTGAACATAAAAGAAACATTTGATAAATTATTTTCAAAAGTAAAATTGTTGCAAGGTATCAGAAAGAATTTCCATGTATATTTAAAACCCTACAAACCTCACACTATAACCCAGTCCCAAACTGCTGGAGCTTGGCTCTTTCATCCACCTGAGTTACAGGAATACCTCTGCATGCACTTGAATGTATAAATGGACTTCCCACTGTGTCCAATGCCTTAAGCCACACCCTGCATTCTTCTGGTTAACCAAATCCAGGACACGCCAGTGGTCTTAGTCCTGGGTGAGACAGATACTACATGGGCAGTATCACTGGGACAGAGCTCAAGATCTGGAGATCTCAGAACTGAGTTTCCTGCTAATTTTAATTTCCTGCTTCCCTGCCTGACACTTAAAGAGGAAGTGGCAGAGAAAGCCTTGCTGCCAACTTTTGAACCCCATTAGTACCACAAAACCTGCATTCATTCCCCTATACACATGTATACCAGGAAAGGGAAAAGATGTCGTTTTGAGCATTTAGCAGTGAAAGGCTGTTTTACAATGTATACTTTGAAAACGATGATTGATAAAAAGTTCAATAAAACAGAGTGCAAGATAGACCTATTTTGTTTATTTTCTACTATTCATCCAAAATAGAAAATCAGTTACCTGGATTGGTGTCCCAGAAAGAATTATCCTGTAATTAGCAGTCAGCTGTTTTACTGCTTTTGACAGCTTTGTTTTTCCATTTTTTATTACATGGCCTTCATCAAGAATGCAGTAATTAAACTTAATATTTCTAGAAAAGAAGAACACAGACTTAAGTAGCATTTAAAATTCTAAGCTATTAAAAACCTCAGAAAAGAAGCCAATTCTTACCTGAAGAAGTCAATGTCATTTCTCACAACATCATATGAAGCCACTATGAGATTGTGTCTTTTCACCTGGTGTTGCAATCTTAAAAAAAAATGAGAAGTTAATTGAAGTGTTCCTTACACATGTTGTTATTTCAGCCTTTAAAGGTACCATCACAAGTGTTACCATGCCCACAAACTATGCTTCAGTAGTAGAAGTAAAGTGAATTGAAAAATTCCATGTGTGATATTTTATTCTAAACCAGTTCTAAATGTCGGATGGGTTACCTTGCTCTCTCAGTAGGAGGTCCTGTATAGTGCAATGGATTAAGATATTCTTTCGAGCAAAATTTGCCCACTTCATCCACCCAGTGTCCCGTGAGTGTAGGAGGACACACCACCAAGGAGGGAAGAGGAACACTGTCCACCAGTTTTGTTCTTGCATATTCCCGAGCCCTTTAAGAGTATAGAACAGAGTTTTTAAAAAGTTGTTTTTCACAGAAGAGTTGAGGTGGGACCTGGGGAGGCCACCCAGTCCAACCCCCCTGTTCAAGCACAGCCACCTACAGTTACCTAGGACTATGTCGAGATTCATTACCACAGATAAGACCCATAATTAAAGTCTAAGACAATGTTATTTGTTTAAGCTTACCTGAGGCAATGATCACCTGCAAGAATGCAAATGGATTGTAAAGTTTTTCCTAAGCCCATGTCATCACAAAGAATTCCATGAAGTTTGTATTTATTGAGAAATGCAAGCCAGTTCACTCCATCCTGAAATCAGAAAAGAAGGAGAGCGCCTCAAGTAAAAACTGGCTTTTTGCTAGTTAAGCTTCAGTTCAAACATCCGTATGTTCTATCACCCAGCACTGCCAAACTAGGAGTTGGTTTCCCACCATAAATGCATCCACTACAGCCCATTCACTAAAAAGCAGGGGGAATAAGGGAACAAACATCCAAATGGTACAGCGAGGCCTGGCTTTGCAGTGGTGGGCTGCCACAGTCAGTGTGACCAAGACACAGCCCACTGGCCATTCCCAGAAAAAAAGGCAAAATCTAGAGAGGGGAAAAAAATATCATTAGAACAGTGCAAGAGGCATGCATTCCTTCATTTGTTCTTCCTTATCCAGGGTCCAAGATACACACTGCACACCTGAAAACAAAACACTCAAAAAACCCACAAGAAAAATGCCAGTGCCTGAACAACTCCTACTATTCCATGAAATCATATCAGACCGGAACTTTTAAAATAAAAGTATAAACTGTTACCTGCTGGTATTTTCTGAGCTCTGCTTTGATTGGTACTGGAATTTCATAGTTTTCCAGTTTTTTTCCATCCAGTAATTGTTCCAGAAAGTGACGTTCTTTAGCCTTCATTCTGATTAATTCTTCAGACATGTTTGGTGGGTCTGGTATCCCAGCCTAGGATAACATTTTTAAAGCAGTCATGTAAGGGCTACAGGACTTAACTGCCAGACAGAGAAGAAATTAAACCTCATAATCACTTAGACATTTTCAACAAACAGACAGTAAAGTTCTACAATCTTCTCAACTGTATGAATCTAAACTCAGGATTTACATACTATATTTAGCTATACTTGTTTGATAACTTGCAGGTCAACACATGCAGGGCTGTAACATGTCCCAAACAGACACACTGAAAAGATGGATAGAAGTTACACAAAACACGGAAAATTCTGGTCATGCTCCTAAGATTCTACAAAGACTGAGCTGTTCTACCTCTAATCAGAGAGTTTATCTGGCTGGCTAGAGAATCCTCTGACATCCACTTCTTTCGAGCAACAAGCTACCATCCAAAGTTTGATGGACTTTTACCTTACTTAGTACAATTAGATCTCAAGTGATACTGAAATCCATAGGATGAATTCAAGCAGTTGGAAACTGCTGGGAGAAAGAAAAACCTGAACCCCTCCAGGTTTGTAGCAGCAAACGTTTACTTCCTAGGTACTCCCCATACCAGCCCAGAAGCCCAAAGAAGGCATTTGGGGGCCAAATATACTCATTCTTCCTTGCTAACAACATACAGTAGCACCAGAGGCACTGCTGTTTTCCCACCATCACATCTTTGGGTCATCCCATTTTTCTGGGCCATCTCCATCTTTAGTCAGCTTTACTTCAAAACCCAACTTACGAATCACTTGCAGAGGGCTCCTGGCTAAAAAATACCTCTATCAAATAATTCCACCATGTGTGGTTAGTAAGGAAGGGGGATGTTAGTAGTGCCCCAGCAAAGTGTTTAAGTACATACATACACAGAGACAGCAGCCTCCTTGTTCAATGTTCTGCCTACATTCCCTTTTCAGAAGGACTTATCTGCAGTATGAATACTGTGCCAGGTAATTTGGTTCAAGTATATTTTCAACTTACAGCAGGATTGCTTATCAATACAGGTTTGGTCAAGTTGAACCATTTATCTTACAATCCTTCTCTCAGTCATACATTTTCATGGTTGAAGGAATAGTCAATTTGAGCATAAAGACGCAGGAAACAGAGCATAGTTAAGTTTCTCCAACTCACTTAATGCTATTTATTTATTGTTAAATAAAACTCAAAGTACTGTTCTGTGGACACTGACAGCTCAGTCAGAGAGGAATCTTCCAGCTTCCAGCCAGTGTTTGTGAGAAAGTGTTGTTCTCTCACAGCACAGAGTTGGGAACCAGGAGAAGTTTTGGTAAGCTATCTTATGGCTATCTTGGTCCTGCTGTTTTTGTGTTATTGTGTTTTGAAAATAGGTGTCATTGTATGTAGCCAATGGTTATGAGAGGTGTTCATCAAAAGAACCAATAACTATGTCCCTCTCTAGTGAACCTGGTTATAAAAGGGGTATTTTTTTCTTAATAAAAAGCTTTTCTTGTCCTGGAGTTCGTGTCGCCTTTATCGCTGTCCCTGACCACAACAGCGACACTGTTCCATGACAATACTAGTGTTTTATCTCATTATTAATCTGCTTCACTTTATGCTTGCATATTTAATACAGTTCAATAACTGATACTGAACTTTCTTAACAAGAAAAGGAAGTTTTACAGCACTTCCTTGCATAACTATGGAAAAGTATGAAGTGACAATGCATATGCATGCAATTAATAAAACAAGTACAGCGTGTTTTTAAGAGATGCTCGCTAAATTTTATTAAAATAGCTTCAAAACCACCCAAACCTTCAGCCACATGTATTCCAAAGGACTGTGTTTAAGATGTGTATGAAGAAGGGCACTGGTGCAAATGGCACTGCAATGAACATGCTAGAAATTAAGTTCTTCTCTGTTCACATTCAACACCTCAGCGTAAGCACACCAAGTAAGTGCTCCTGTTACGGCAGACTGCTACTTATCAGAGTCTTAAGGTTCTATTAGGTTAAGTTGAAAACTGAGATAATAAAAAACCCACTAAACTGGCAATTGTTTTTCTTTATTGACATGGGAATTCTAAACTGTCTTCTATTACCATCTGGTGGTCACATTAAGTTACTTAGAAGCACTGTAGTCCTTGATGCACAACATTAGAAGATGTCTGAGGTATGCAAGTTGTAGCAGGAGTGAAAGACCGAATCAGATCTGTACTGATTAAACACTACTGCATCATAATATACAGTATTTTGCCTAAATATGTAGAGTGGTGCTTTTTGATTTTAAGAATTAGTAATATGTGACTCTACTTATCTCCACACTACTTCTATGACTCTTACTTTTGATTTTTCTTTTAAGTCAGTATTGCTTTTGTGCATTTCTCTTGACAACATGCACAGCAACACACATACCTAAGGACAGTGCACATATAACTCCTAAAACTTTTAAGACCAAACTAAAAAAATCAGCATTACACACAAAATTAATAAATATAATTTGTGTACACAGTTGAAATGAGCTTCTTATAAAAAGAAATCTTATTTTAACATTAAATTAGAAAATTGCTAACACAGAGTCCAATTTTGCTCATTTTACTTCTAAAGGACACATCTTCTATTATCTGATATGGACTCAACACCTATAAAATCAGTTACTCATTTAGCATTTAATAAGCCAGAAGTCCGGACTTTGCAGCTGGTGAAAGAGTGGATCCAGGACAGTTCACATACTCCATATACTTACAGCTCGAGCTTACCTCAAGAGGCATCAGTCTAATCAGTGTTGCAAAGCACTGAGTAGCCATAAAGCGTACACTGTTTGTCTGATCACTCATTCTACCCAGAACTGGAACCACTAGAAGAACAATGTATGGAACAATACCAACATCCAGCTGCTCCATCACACCTGGAGTGGTTATTAAGGAAACAGTTTTTACTAGTTCAGGTTTGTCTGATAAATATATACCCAGGAGATTTCACACTCAATAAGTAAGAGTCATTAATTGTTACACTCAGGTGAATGAGATTTCTAGTAACAAAGCAATGCAGAAGCAGGGAAATCTGATCTACCCAATTGCTTTTAGACAGCAAAGTGCACAGTTTGAGAAACTGAAACCTCCACCAAAATGTCACCTAGTAGATAAAATAGAGACAATGGAAATGAAAGTTCATTCTGTTTCTTTCCACAGGAGAAAAAACAGCTTAGTATTTTATTTAACTCCTCCTCTCATTTTTTTCAGGCAACCGTTTTTGTTCACCCAAATGAAGCAACAGCAAAAAAGTTTCTGCATTTTTGAATACACACGCAAGGATACATGCAAGTGCTTCAATTGCACCTTCTTGTTTGGTGTTGTCATCTATTGCTCCCAGCCACGGTAGAACCTTCTCTAGAAAGATATTCATTGTTTCCATGGTTGCTATTTTGCTCATAACACCCACACAACGGGAAGCCATGTGTCTCACAGCAGTGCTGGGATGTTGAAGGCACATGTAAAGATGAGGCAAATGCTGTATTAACTGAATAAAAGAAAGGTGTGGGGAGTAAAGGTTAATACGAATTATAAACAAATTAGTGATTTTTTTTGACTACAGATTCTCTTTAAGTCATTTAAGAATGCTTAAAATGGCTCCTTTGCAAGATATAATTGCTTAAAACTAAAAAAATAACTTCAGAAGAAAAAGGCAATTTGAACTTTGAACATGTATTACTCCCCAATACAGATAAAATTCAGAGTAACAAAAAATTTAGCATTTCAGTCAAAATGAAAATTAATGAAGCCCTTAGTTAGCAAGGAAGTGTTTCATACTGAAAATATGGTACTAAATACCCAGAACTTTTTATTAAAAAATAATTATTTCTTAAATACAGATACATAGATTTAAGAATTCCTTCCAGCTAGAAAATTTGTCCTAGATTCATCCCCTTTGTGTTTAGGCAAATTATTTATTCATGTTGGGAATCTCAGTAATTCTTTGTGACAAGGAAGACACCCAGAAGGAAATCTGCATTTCTCCAGCAGGGTATACACACATCTTTGGTGCACATACGTGTCTTTTTAATCACTGCAGATATGCTTTTGTACAGCATATCTTAAACAGATGGTCAGGCTTTTCCTAGTGTGGAAGTCCCTAAATACTAGCTTTGATGAACCAAGTTCAGCCTCTAACTTCATATGATTTTTTTTTTAAACTGCATACAGTATTAGCACCACCAAAACCAATCTACACAATAACTATCTACCACATACATGTGTAGATACATAAAATGCACATATTAAAAAAGTCTTTCCATGTCATATGCTAAATGCACTAAAAATCACTTCAGCATTTTATTAAAATAGGTAAGAAAAAATTCCACATGTTTCTTCTCCATCTGCTCAGAATCCTACAGCCATTCATTATACCCATCCTTTTCAGAGTTCTGGCCTACTTATTCCTTCATGGGAGCCTTGTCATGTATTGTTGTCATCCTGTTGCCCTTCTCTGTGTCTCTTCCAGAGCTACTATACTTATTTTGAAATAGAGTACTGCAGATAGGCTAGTACTGAAAATTGTGTTAGATGCAGGCATAAAGATGACTTTCTTGTTCTGTTTCTTCCTCAACTTTTTTTTTACCAGTACTTTACTGATACTTTCACAGAACTATCCCAACTCCAGGATTCTCTCCTGAGTAGAAATAGACAGTTCAGAGAAAGAAACCATTTTTTAAATAAACAAATCTGGTCTACTTGGGGGTAAATTGAGGTCTCTATAATTTTTTCACTCCCTGCACAGGCAGCCTTTCTGACAACCTTCAGCCTGGTATGGAGTAGGCAGGCAGTAAACTGACTTTATTACTACCATTTTGCTCCCACTCTGGCCGCACAAACTGCATGTCAGACTATTATAAGTCAAACCATTTCAGCCAGCCACACAGTGCTGCATAATCACATTTTTATCTGTACTTTCATAACAAACAGAAGGCATCATATTATCAGTCTGTTCTCCAGGTTTAGGAAATACAGAATTAGAATAAAGCAGAGCAGAGATGCTGATTCCAGTGCAACACAACAGCATAAATACTATAATATCTCAAGTGTTGGACACAATCTTTTTTGGGATCTCATCCAAAAAAGGGTAGGCCTAGGCTAAAGTTTTAGGTAGCTGTTTGCTTTTGTTGTTTATTCTACGACCTGCGTAAAAAACTCCAGAATTTAACATCCTATGGAATACAGGGGAAAAAACAGCTTTAAAACTGCACAGCTTAACTGCTGGCAGTTATGCCTTCAGTTTATCAAGACCAGGACAGAGGACTTGGAGAACTGGCAGGCTAGTGAGTGACTAGAATACCATTTGAGCAAAATGAGAAAACCATCTAAAAAAGAAAAATAAAGGCTTGAACCACAAGCAATGAACAGACTGAAGTGTTTCATACAAAAGCCGATTACCAGAGGATGTAGCTGAGTATCCATTGAAGCTGCTGTTGTTTCAAAAACCTGCAAGGAATTTACCAGCTCCTGGGCAGGAGCATCTCCTATTTCCAGTAACAACTTTCGGTCTGGTAAAAACAGAAAAGGCGTTCAGTTTAAGACTGACATACTGGCCCCAGCCTGCCACCCCTCCCAGCTTAAATCAGAAGTATAATTACCAAAATTATTTATGTGAATGTTGTTCCTTAACGAACCAACCATAGCATCCCAGAGATGTGGCAACCCTGTTGCCATTTCAGCACCAAAATGTTTAGCTATAGTAGATAAGGCAAATTCAGCTCCTCTTCTCTGTACAACATAAGGTTTCTGAGCCTAAAATTAAACAATTTAACAAAGTGGTGAGGTCAGATACATTTAAGAACAACAATTATTGTCAAGGGTGACCTCTCATTACGTAGGCATTCAATTCTGACTGTGTTTACACCTACCTACAACACATTCACAAACAAGTCTTCTCCCAAGTTAATGACTTCATTCTTTATACATCTAAAAAACCAAAAATCTTTTACAGCCAATTATTTAAAGTGAGATTTGGCCTTTGCTGATACTGGTCCATTTCGACAAGGTGTTTTCCAAGTGGTTCCGGTTCCAGAACCTCAGATATTGCCAGTAGTGACACCAAGAACATACCAGAAAACTTACAAGAAACAATGCTGGATCTGTTATTTATCTCCCTCTCTTGCTCCCACTCTCTTTGGCAAGCAGAATTAATAAAAATCACTAACAATTAAGAAAAAAATCCACAACACTGTTTAAGAATCACAGTCCTGCCTAGAATTTTATTCAAACATGCTGAAGTTCTAAACTAATAAAAGAGAAGAGTTTAGAACATCAAGTACAAAAATCACACACAGACTCCTATTTCACACAGCCATATTTCAATTACTGGTTTTAATGCTTCAGAGTCATCCAGCAGGCACTTAGATGACCAACACTAACATGGGCAGGACATAGTTTGCATCCTCTTGTGTTTGTTTCACACTTTGTGGAAATCCATCTGCATGAACTTATATTGATATTCATATTCTACAGTAAATAGAAAATTTCAGGAGTCATTAATGTTTTTAATGACAAACATTTAAAACATCAAACATAAGCTGCTTGCATCACAAAGCTTCCTGTTTTGTGATGCAAAACCTTGGCCATTCCTACTACAAGGGTATCAACTCCAGTGAATTCAGAGTATGGAAGGGAGGGGTGGATGTGAAGTTGCAAATTCAAGCTTTTGAAATTTACCTCATCAAGTTCTGTAGGAATGCTTCCAGTGCTGCCTGTGGGGAGATCTGCAATAGGGGCTTTTGGAGCTTTTGGAGTAGGACCTCGCCGACTTGTGATGGCAAAAGCAGCTTTTTGATGTCTGTACAGTGTAATTATTCCCCTGTGCTTAGTAACTGTGTGCTGCATCCCATCTTTATCAGAGTTGGGCCCTAAAAGAAAAGGGAGAACAGCTGACAACAATTTAAGCTGCAGTTTAACACACAGAGGGAAGTGAGAGCTACCTACAAGTCATCTGGTGATTGTGCTTTAAAAAACCTGTAATTTTTTCCATCCTTGAGGATCATGGCACTTCAGTACAGAGAAGAGTTACTCTGCTAGGAGCATTTTACAGACTTGGAATGAAAAGTTAACTGTGCAAACTGCCAGAAATTCTTATTCAGCAAGAAGCACAACCAAATATAAAATGTTAACACAATTTTATATCATAAAAAGCACATTATGTTCTGTGTCCTTTACAAATAGTTCAGTACTTCTATCATGATACAATAAAAGATGCCAGTATCTTTGGATTTGTTTATGTTTCTGTTTATACTAAAAAGATCCATTTTCAATCAGATATGAATATTATTCTACTCCGAGATAAAGGAGGACACATTCATTAAAAAAAGAGTAAAATGTACAATGTTCAAACCTTAAAGCAGGTTAGAATCTTTGAGAGTATTAAGATCTTAATTGGGTTAGTCTGGGTTGTTCATTCAATCCATACATTTTCAGTAATGGACAGCCACCTAAAGAATCCATGACCATTGCATGCATAGGATTATTTTGTTCATTTTGAACACTGTCTGTATCTTTTTATCTTATGATTAGCCTATGGAATGTAACAGTCACACCATTTTGAACAGGCTACTTGAATTTCCATTTTTACTCAATTTCAAGGAAAAGCTCAACATCTGTGAGTTAAATGTGATCATAACTGGATAATAACCGAACAAGAATCAATATCTGGAAATTGAAATTAAATTATTTCATACATATATTTTCTGAAAACAATACACATTAGTTGCACACAGTTTAAAATACCTAAATGAAATCATTAATAAATAACTACTCAGATGCCAGCATCTTAAAAATCACTGAAAACAAGTCTCAGTCAAATACTCATTTCAACAGTTCAGAAATAAGCACAGACATGTATTAAGAACCCTGGCAGTCTTCGATGTCATACCTTTTGAGTTTTCATTACTCTGAGGCTGTGCAGGACATGCTGCTAGTGGGGTAAGATGTGGATCTACACAGAGGGAGTTGCAGAGATTTTTTATAATCTTTGAGTTGGGACAAGGAGACCTTGTTGTACACTGCTGAAGTAACTTTGCTATACATGACGCCACATAGTTTTGTACAAGTGTATTCTCTTCTTTTTTGATAGCTTCCATTAAGGGTTTTATAACAGGATTTAGTTTCTCTGGAAGCTGCTGCAAATTCACAACTGCACATGCAGCAAAGGTATGGACTCGCAGATGCAACACTTGCCATTCTTGATTTGTTTCTGTAACAGTCATTTGGACTTGCTGCCGTTTACTGTCCAACTGTTGCAGAACTTTAGGATTCAAACTAAAAGATGATGTCACCTCATTGAAAACAGAAGTAACCTAAGAGAAAGGAGAAAAAAGAATTATAAATCTGTTTCATTTACTGTAAAACGGGATATCCTCATGGCACAACATGAGTCACACGGCCGCATACCACCATCTCCATTTTCCCAGTAAATAACAGGAAATGCTCTAAAATGTAGTTTCTGGGAATCTTGAACTGCAGTTCAAAGAATGTCAGGCTTATCACAGACATTTAAAGCTTAGATTCTCAAAGCTACAAGAGCAGTTTATGTACTCCTTCAAATTTAGATTGTCCCATATCCATCAGTTCTATCCAGATATTCTGGAAATATGTAAGCATGTGACAGATCAGCAAAGCAGAATGTGAATACAGGAATCTAGAAAGAATGTGCAGGGGCCTGTGCACAAACAAGTTGTTTCTGAGCTGACTTTCTTTTGAGGAAAAAGACTGGGATAAAAAACGAAGAAAAAAGCACAACAAAGTAGTTACAGAACCTCAATATCCTTCCTCATTCACAACTGGTTGACTACTGTTGCTTAAATCTTTCACTGGAAAAAGATTAAAAGCAGATTAAAAGGTCAGGGGCAAGGGTGGAGAAAGTCTAGAGTTTACATAGTCTATTTACAAGTCTTTTGACAAATGGTTTTGAGGCCTGCTTTGTTTTCTTGTGTGTAGATTTCAATAGTGAATCCACACCTAGGATCAGGACACTGAAATTTTATTCTCCTATTAAGTACGTACCTTGCACTGCACTTGATTTTTATTATACTGTAAACATGCCTCAGGGGAAACAGTAAGCATCTTTACACTTTTTTTTTTTTTTACAAGATATGCAAAGGTCACCACATTTTTTCTGCAAGTTACTGTCTATGTAATAATTATGCTGAAGGTGCATTTCAAGACAAGAGCAGATTTGAAGAAGGACAGGCATGCCTCTACTTACCAGCTCATTAGCTTGATCTATTGTAAATACACTGCAATTTACTCTGTTTCCAATGTCAATGTGTGCATCAGCTAACAATGAGATGAGCTGTTTACATTCATTTTGCATTCGTGTAAAAGGAACAGCAATTTCATCGTAATAGAGATGTTCAGAAAGGACTCCAAGTAAACGAGGCTGAACACAAATAGCCACAGTTGTACACTCCTGTAAAAGAAAAACACAATTTGCATTTCTGAATAATCGCAATTTCTTTTATTCAGTCTTGGGCAGCTCAATCTAGCTACAAAAATCCAGTTTCCAGAGGGACTATTAACATTCATAATCCAGAATATTAAAGGATTAGGAACAAAAAGTCTGCCACTAGAAATGATAGTGAGTAAAGACAGTCATCCTAAGAGGAATCACTGACCTTAGATAAAAGGCATCTTGAGAATAGACTTATTTGTAGAGAAAATGTGAGCCTATTTACTGATTCATAGTTCTGACATCTGGCATTTATCTACTGAGTAGTGCATTCCTCCACTGTCTAACGATCAAGATTTTGGTATTTAGATGTTTAAACACCATTTTAGCTTACCTACTGAAATCTCATTTCAAACTAAGTACCATACAACAAGCAGTGGATTGAGATAGTAAATAAAATTTATTTTTGCTGCAGAAACATCCTACCTTTTGCAAGGCTGCCCACTCACAGATTACTAACGCAACACTAATCCTCTGCAAGGCAGATTTAGAATTCAAGTGGAAGAGCAGTAGCTGAGCTAATGATTCAGCTGGCTTTATTTCTTGAGTAACGGTATTTACACCTGGGTCACAAATGCAGCAACAAAGTGCTCCCAGTAACCTGACAAGAGGAAAAAGAACAGTCACTTTAATGCTACAATTACTCTGCAATTTATGATTCAAAATGAAGATGCCAAAACAGTAATGAAATTTTGGTAAAATCACTATATCTTATGAAAAAATACATTGCTTTTAAGTATTTTTTTCATATTTCCAGTAAACTGACTTTGCTGCCATCATCCGAGCACGCATGACAACGTAATCCCTGGTTGCTGGATCTTCTGCAATGCTGTCTGCCCCAGCAATGTATTCCTGAATCACTTCCTTATTCTGGGTTTGGCCTTGACGCAGTTTTGCACCTGCCTTTTCCTATGGAATAAAGGAGAGGTTGGAAGTGTGTTTGTAATGAAAAAATGAGTTAATATTCCATAACATTCCAAATAACCACCACACTATGAAAAAGTTGGACTAAGAGAATACTTCTTGGGTAACAGACTTCTTTAAGTAGTCAATACTTGTAAATCATCTCTCCACTAACAGCATTCTGTAGTCCAATTGAATACATGCTATATTCCTTCACTATAATATTAAGGTTAATAGTCAAGATACAGCTGATGAACACACAGCGGAAAAAGGAAACCTCTCTCAGCATGTTTTCATAAATTACACAACGCTTTTGGATTTAACTCAGTCCTGCAAACAGATGGCTTTGAAACCACGTAAATAAAGACTCTATAAAGCATCCACATAGAGAATGCTACACAGCAGAACTTAATTCTCATGGATAACCTGACAAGAACGCTTCTGCTCTACAGACTTGAGGCTTGTAAGACAGTTTACATTTAAAACTGTAGAAAGGCACTGCCACTCCCCTCTAACACCTTTAGAATGTGGTTTATATACAGCTAAGCAATTTCCTACTTTCCTCAGAACAGTCAGTGAGGTCACATTTCACTTACTTTTGACCTGGTTTTTACTTCTAGCAACATGTTTAAGTCAATGGGCAAATGAGAAGGCTGCATCATTAAGCAGAGCCAGGCTCCCATCCATGGACAAGCAGCTGCAACAACATACTGTACAGATGCCTTGTTTAACAGTTCCAGCCACACCTTGGGAAAGAACCACAGTAGAAATCATGACAAATTTGTACCTGGTCTATATAAGATCACACACATGCCAAGAAACTGCAGGAACTCTCATTCATTCTATAGTAAAGCATCACACAGGGCAATTGCAAAGTATTTAACATGAGCACACTATTCTTCATCTGCACAAAAGTACAGAGGATTTGAAAGAGGATACACAAGCACTCTATCTAGGTGATAAGTCATGCAAATACCTTGTGAATAAGATCCAGAATTTCTTGGTTGCTTTCTAAGATACAAAACTGAAATATGTGCCTCAACATGTCTTGCAGAATTGGAGTCAGCCATGTTGAAGAACTCTGAAACAAGGATATCATATGAACAAGCCTATTCCAATATGCATCACAGCAAGACACTTACAACTCTAATTCTTACCTGGTCTTGGGTAGACAACAGTGTGAATAATGTTTCCAGTGCTGCTTTTCGCACAGAAGATATCGTGTGATGCAAGAATGGCCACACACGTGGGACCAACACTGTCAGGGATTGCTGAATACTACGAGAAAGGGAGATGTAGAGGCAGTGACAGGGAAAAAAACCACACGCACAGCTAAGTTGATTTTGTTTATGCTTGTTTTATCCAAAAGAAAGCTTTAAGAAAGGAAAGTATTATTGCATAAACTGGGTGATTCTAAGTGAAGGATCAAGTTACTACAGCTTGTACATTTAAAATAGTTTGAGTTGGTATCTTTTAACAGGAAAATACTGGTTTGGGGTTTTTTTAACTAGAGAACTAGTCAATTTAAGCATGTATTTTTATCATGTTTTTTCCCAGATTATAGTTTAGGCTTTGTTCAACTGTTTAGAAAAAAGGAGGGGCTGTTTCTGTTCTGAAGTTGTTATTAGGCAGTTATGACTTTACAAATAATTAAAAACAAGCTTGCATCTTTTTTCCGTGAACTGGCATATCAACTGATGCAACTGGCATATCAACTGATGCAAGCAGTACATGCTGAAATGAAGACTGCATTACTAACAAAACTTTTTTTTTTTGATTTGGGCAACCACCAGCTTCAGCAGTGCCAATCATATAGGATAAGAAAAATCAAACATATACAGTGTCTACCTTAAGTGCAGATACTGTGAGTTTACCATGTATACTATGAAAAATTTAACATACTAAGATGCAGTTCCTTTAATTTGTCAGTGTCACAAAGAGATAGCAACTAGGCAGTGTCATTAACCAGTCACAGAATTACTGGTTGTACTGTTGGTGTGAATTTATGTTTGTAGCTTTCTTTAGAACTGTTCCAATAGCAAAGTTCTACAGGTTCATGAACGTGTTTTAATGTACACAGTTTGGTCTCATTTGGAGTTTGTCTGCTCCTTGTTAACAAACAAGATGTTTGTGGGCAGGACCACCATGTAAGTGGGACAAATACCCTTCACTAAAATACCCAAGATGAATGGAGAGAGAAAGAGAGAAGGAGAAAAAAAGTCACATATAAACCACGTCCAGTACACTTCTTAATTCCTCTCTTGCATTTCACTAACATAATGAAAATAGAAGCACTGCCCTAACCTTCACTTAAGAAAAAACCAGTAGAACTAAAATACTGAGTTAAATTAATCATCTCTTTGATATATGATTTGAAAGAAACTGGTAATTTCAATTTGAAAATAAGTAATGCAATACTAACCGAAGCAATACTAACTGAAAAGTTACCTGCATTTGCGGACCTGAGGGTAAGTCAGAAGGGATGAAAGAAGGATCATGATACTGTTTGTGGAAGCTGTCAAATCATCCAACTCCAGAAGTGCATCCCACAAGGTATTAAGAATAAAAGGCACCTACACAAATAAGCAGAGGAGGTTATCATAAAAAACCCCCAAAAAAACCCCAAACCAGTGGTGCCTCTAAGCATTATTTTCTTCACTTAGACCGGAAATGAACTTAAACAGTTCAGTCACCTTCTGAGATTGAAGTTGGACCAGGCTTTCCACTACTGGTACTAAAGATGCTGCAGCAACAGCTCGGACATCATCATCCAGATCTTGCAGACCTTCAATTATTGCAGGTAACACTTTAGGCAATAAAGTGTTGATCATGTCCTGCCAAAAAGATCAAAAGCATTTTTAAACCTAAAAAGCTTATAAAGATCCAATCAACTAAGATGTACTATAAACATGTAAATGAACCCCATTGTTTCAAAGGGATGGTACAGGTCCAAGACTGTAATCTAAATATTTTAAGTTACCATTCATGAAATTAAACATAGGTTATAAATTTAACGAACTGTAAGTCAGCTTGGTTTTGGTATAAACTAAGCTGAGTGTCTGCAGAATACTACCAGAGATAGCCTAAGCTTCTTGTAACACTCTGCTCTGTTACCTCACATATGAATATATCACCAAGAGCGTGCAGGCATATCCTCTACTTATAATGTTTTCTGCAAGTAATTCATCAAGTAACAGCACAGATTCACTATACACTTGCCGCATGGATATAAAAGTGCAGTCACACATCTCAACCCACAGGACTGCGGTGCAAGCAAGCTTGCTTTATCACACTTATCTACTGTTCAGCCACATCCTCCACTTTGAGCAGAGATTTTTGATCTGAACTTCTCTTCAATTTGTCTTGATGGTTATTACCTGACGTACTGCCAAAGCATACTTTATTCCTAGGAGACCACCATGTCTCACTTCCCACTGTTCCTGTGTAAGCAGCTTCAGGAGAACATCCACAGTTTTATGAACACCAGTTTCATTCATGTGTTTCAATACTACTCCCAAAGTCTGAGCACAAGTCTCACGTACTGGTGCTACTACCTAGGAAAAAGTAAATGATAAAACAGATACTTCCATATGAAATTCGACTTAGAGAGTCAGATGACCAAACACCTATACAAACAAGGTGAAGTTTATGTATCAGCTACTTTTTAATAAGCATCTGTGAGCAGTTATATCAGGCACATGCAGTAGCACTACACAAGGCACAGCCAAGCTGTTGCAGTATTATCTCGTGCAGAAGCCTGCTGATCCACCTGTTCATGCAAAGGTAACTTAAACTTACTTCATCTGAAACAAAGTCTCCAAATCTGTCCAGTGCAAACACACAAAGAAGTCTAATAACCAAGTCTTCTAGCCACTCCTGATGCTGCTGAATCATCTGTAAGAAGAGAAAAGTTGAACACCCTGACTATATTTATTCATAAAGCATTTCTGATATGCTTACTTTAGCTAAAATCTGTAAAAGACATGACAGCAAATGTTCACATTGACTCAATATAGTCCTCTTGCACAGACAGTCATGGCCAAGTAGTCAGCACTCATTCAACTCACTTGGGTTATTATAAACATCATAAACTGGTTGTTTTCTTCTCTAAAAACACAGTACCTCTAATAAAAGGGTAGTGTCCTGCTTTCAGCTAGCTCGAGTATACATACGTTCCATAAATAGTTAACAAATGGTTTAAAGTATTTTATCATTGCAGATTGTGTTATTATTACCCAGCCATCTCTACAGGGAAGCAACGAGAAAGAGGTTTTTGCTTTCCCTATTTACAAAGTATGCTGAAGAACACATCTCATTCTTCCACACTCTAAGCCACAAGCTCTTCCAGCTGCTTCTACAGCAGGGGAGTCAGTAGGAATCTGGATGAAATTCACTATTAGTAAACAAGTTACTACTGTCAGGATATTTTTTAAAACCTGTTCTCCTTTTAAAAGGACTATTTTAACTCCTCTTCTCATAATAAAGAGAGGTAGTTCATTAGAGTCCTCTTACTACTTTAATGAGTTAGATGGTCTGAGACACTACTAGAGTTACATAACTAACCTGTCAATTTTGTTTCAGCACAGTCTTACCAGGACTTGAAAATAGTATGTTCTAACATGGAATCTAATGTTCAGTAACTTTATACACAACCAACATATTAATGGCTAACTATACAGTACTACTGGGTTCTGCACAGGTCTTTTAAAAACAATGTTTTGTCAGTGCATACACTGATGTCATCCAGACGATGCTGAGCAGACAATTCTTTATATTCCCCTACATTCCATACCTGCTGCAAAGTTTAAATATTTTAAGAACTCTCTTTTCTAAACTTCATTTAAGAAATATATTAAATCTACCTAACTGGAAACTTACCTCCTCTAAAGAGCTATCTCCCATTTTACCACCACTTTTACCATGAGCTTTAAGTATCTCTCTCAGTCCAGTACCTGCACCATGTCGAACCTAGGAAAGCGAAATAAAAAGCCAGTTTTAAAATCCTAGGGAACAGAAGACAAAACCCATGTTACAAAATTGAAATAACACTACTGTATTCTTAACAGAGATGTTTCAAGAGCTGCAGAATTAGTACTACTTAGACTTGTGGGAATTATTAGATCAAATCACATATTAAAATATTGACCTGTCCAAAAATCAACTTCCTTTTTCCCAAGTATTTGCCAGCTTACGAACAGAAGCAGTTAAGAACTGCTTCTATTTTCTAACACATTATGATACTCGCAGTAATGCAGCCAACATTCATTTACTTTTACCTCACTATGCTACATAACACTAGTTGTCAAACAAATTTGAAGATATTATTGGTTTTACTGAGTTTATAAGCTAAAGCAAATCAACATTATTACAGTTTCAAACACTTCATATTTAGTATTTATCTATAACTCTTTGTATTTCTTAAGCAGAGTTTGGATCCTGACTGACTATTCTGGAGTCTGCAAAACAAACTTCTGGGAATTACTATTCTGCATAGCTCACAAACCTGCCTTGCTTGACATGTGTGAACAAGTGATATGGGAAAGGAAATTATACACACTTGCATGTTCTCACCAAAATGAACGGTTGAACACACTAGGAAGAGTTTTGGAAATAACAAAAGACCAATAGAAAGGTGTGCTACAGACACACATGTTTCTGGTATTTTTGATACCTAACTGGACTAGTAATCAGCTTCTCAAGAAAAGCTCACTTAATAGATATGCAAAGTTGAAAAAGCAGAGGTTTGAACCAGGTTACCATTGAGAGGTCTTTACATAAGTTAGAAAAGAACTAACTCCTTTTTTTTAAAAGTAGCTCATATACACGCTTGTTGGTAGCAGAAAATAGTTGCATTTCATTTCATGGCAGTAACAACTAGAACCGAGTACTTGGTAGGTCCTCCTTTCATCAGAATACCTTATACGAAATGCAAACATACATGTCACCTCTGTACAGCTCAGTGGCTGTTGGTTAAAGCTATAAGCGAGCCAGTAAAAACCAGCCAGAGAGTCTCGTCTTAAAATCCTAATTGTTCATACACCAACAATTCATCTGGTCCAAGATGGCTGATGAGCTAGATTTTACAAGTCGAAAGAAGGACACTTGGCTAGTTAATGTCTCAGCTTTTGCCAACACACACCAGCAAGACACAAATGTATAAAGGAAGTACCAGTAGTAGGATTCATCCTGTCTGACTTCAGCTGCCTGTAAGCTTGGCAAGCAGTCTGAAGTAGTCACCCAGGCAACCTCTAGACTTTGCAAGATGCTGCCAGAAAGCCATTTTAAACATACATTTTGAGGCAAGTTAACCAGTTTTTCACCCAGAACACAGCGCAATAATGATTCTGTACTGATCTGCTTCCCTTAAGATGTATGTGCCTTATATCAAATGTACTAAGAAAGCCATGAGAATGTCTACATACCAGAAGACAAGTGGACCTGGCCTTCAACTGCAAACAGCCTGCTTTCAAATAAGGTGAGGCTTTTTAGCTCAGATGCAGTGATGTGCCACACAAATATAATTATTCTTTTTCTGGGACCAAAATAATTGTGCTGGCTGCATATGATCTATCTCTGTGTTTCGAAGTTTGAAAGCAAGGTGGTTATGCCCATACTGACATCACCGAGACTGTGCTACAGATACACATAAGGGTGTTAGAGTTGCTGTTGACATTTAACCTTTCAAAAGATCAACTTAAGAAAATTGTTAGTTGAGAGCAGTTATTCCTATTTCTGTGCCAGGAAGTTAGATCATTATCAGCTACTTCATATTTTTACCTGAAATTTCTACCAAAGTTTGTGGAAAAATTCTGAATAAAAGGACTGAATAAAAAGGTGAGTAGAACAGTTCTGAATGTTGAAATTAAGTGGTCTAAGCAACCAAACGTATAGCTTTTGTAGTTACTAAACGATTGATTCTCTTCCTTTTCTACTAGCTTAGCTTTAGACAAATATGCCACTGTTGCCAGCAACAGATTCACATAATATTCCTCAAAGTCTTGACGAATCCAAGTTTGTTTTAATTGCTTAATCTTTTTAACCATAGATTGATGTGATTTTATTTTGCTTGAATTTCAATACTCCCATAATTCTCACTTATATAATGACTGTTTTTCATAGCTTTCCCACTCTCCACAAGTATACATTACACATCTGTTTTCCATTCCCCTTTAAATGAGTCTTAAAAAACATTTAAGTTTGTTAAAAGCAAATTTGTCTTGGCTGTGTAATCTGTATGCATAATTGATTTAAGTTCTGATATCTAGCAAAATTCTATTAAGTTCTACACATAAAATGTCTACATTTCTGTTAAAGCCCTTTTTAAAAAATTTATAGTTTCACCTTAAATACTGCACGTCTTACCTCCCAAGAAGGGTTAAAGAGATCATTGCACACCTCTTCACAAAAACTTTCCAGAGGCCATTCGTTTGCCTAAATCCATAAAAAAATTATTAAGTATGAGATTAAAAGAGAAAGCAATCGTGAACACTTCTTATACTGTTGCCTTCACGTATTTAAATGGCATACAAAAAGCTCCAAAAGCTTAAGTATTTTTCTTCAGTACTGGATAGAACTGAAAAAACAATTTTCTTCCTCAGCTCAGAAACTTTGCTGATTGGCATTGGATTTCTTAAGAAGTTTATGAAGTTTCTGTTAACAGTGTAACCTCTTCTCTACAGGAATTAATTCTGATGTTCTGGAATTCACCTTTCCTTTAGAAACCATCCTAAGGCAGAAAATTAAGCAAAGTTTCTTATTCTACCCAGTGATCCTTTAAATTTATGAATTTTGCCTTTAAAGAACATAATAGACAAGTCTCAGTTTGAAAACACACTACATAATGAAATTGGGTCAGTGAATTCATTAATAAACAGCAACCTTTTCAAAACACATTCCACTTTTTGAAAACCAAAGCATATCCACTATCCCAAAATTTCCTACAAGGAGTATGACATGGCTGTGGAAAGGAATTTTTACAACCATTAGTAAGTTCACATCATCATATACACAGAGCAACTGAAAGGCAGCTAGCAACCAGCAGCTATTCAGCCTGTAATTATCACTAATATTTCAAACTAGTTTTCTAATCATTTTTATGCAAATAAAAATTTAATTACTGAACTATGTCTGGAAAACTGTTTTTGTAGAATACAGTCTTAGCTAGATAAAGTCTGCTCAAATAAGCTTCTATGCACCAGTTATATTCTGGTTTAGCATTTCTTAATTTTTAGCTTTTCAGTCTGTTGAAACAAATGCAGCTTTTTCCAAGACAAAGGTAATAGTTCTAATCTTCAACTATTAAAGACAGAACTTAATTCTAAATTAAGCCTAATTAAAGTACAGCAAAGATTAAATAAAGATTAAATAAGCATTTAGATCAAATTATTTGTGGCTCGCTGTAATCCTACCATGTGTTTAGCACAGTTTTCCAGTTTAATACCCAGGTCTGACACCTGTAGCCACCTACTCATGTTCATTTGGGTCACAAACTGCTACCAAAGCATTAAATATGTTTTCTTCCTCAATGCTGTAACACAGTTAGCAGCTCATTTGCTTCATTATGGATAAAAGTAAGCTGGCAATGACATTCTTCATTCCATTTCCCTGAATGCTGAAGTATTCAGGGAATATTCCCCTAAATAGTCTAAAAGACTAAAGAATTTGGGTGCATGAAGGAATTTTGTTTTAAATTACTCTGCTAAAAAACGGAATGATCATTCCTGCTAACAGCAGAACAATACATCATACCTCTTCCTGAGCATTTTCCACCACTGTTTTTGAGTCTGTGGCAGGCTGGTTGATGACAACATTTGCAACTTTTCTTCTCTTTTCTTCTGGTTCTCCATCAGTGCTATCATTGCTGAGAAGGAACAAGTACAAGTTGATGAACTGGAAGTATGCTTTAAGGGAAGTAATTACATCTACAACTGAAGTCTTCAGATACAATGAAGTATGGCAAGAATACAAAAACAAAGAGGTTTAACACTGAACTATCCAAGATAGGTAAGTTTACATGCAGAAACAAAAAATGCAGTGAGAAGACAGCAGAACTGCCAAATTCACAATCTGTCTCAGATTTTTCCAAGAAACCCAGCAGTTCCTAAATATGATCAAGAATTTTGTTCATCACTTATAAACACAGTAGATACAACAATATGCCACTATAAACTACAGTGAAGAACACAGCATATATCAGAAAATTGTATCCTAAGTTTTTAGTTGTTCATTTTCTTAAAATCCCTGCATTTTCAATGCATTATTCTCAAGCCATATTTAATAACAGGGACAAACCACTCATTTCAGCTGTAGTATCCCATTATGTCAAGATGCCTCTGAAGCTCAGTCCTCAACAGAGCTCTACTGGGAACAAGCATTGCACGCAAGCTTTTCACTACCAGCACAATTAGCACATAAGAGATTTAAGATGCAAAGACTGTAGGAAGTTTCTCAACAGATAAATCAAATCACAATCCCAGCTTAACTGAAATGAAAGGAAACCAGTTCACTATTATACCTCTTCTCATTAGCTTCCACTGCATCTCTGGATCTTTGCTTTGCAAATAGCTTAGCCATTCTTTTGGCTTTATTCTTTTGTCTACTGCTCATACCAGCTCGAAATTCTGAGTCAATTAACTCAGCAGCCTGAAGAGTCTGAAAGAAAAGTCATTCATTGTCAATTCTTCTTATGATGAAAGTCCTGAAAAATTCTCAAACCCATAATTCTCAGCTTCCCCAATCCTTCATTTCAAGCATTTCACCAGTTTGACATCAAATAATACTAACAAGCAACTATGGGATGTAGGAACTCAGGAGGCCAAAGCATACCACATTAGATGCCAATCATCTTATTTAAAATACAAGTATTATAACCACAGAAGCTCAAATAAAGCAAACCCACTGTATTATTCCTTGCAGTCAAATAGCCCAAGGTTTTACCTACAGGTTGTTTGTTTACTAGTAAAACTGAAGAAGGAGAATAGTCCAAATCTTCATCATTGAACAGATCCTCAGTATTCATTCCAATTGCAGCACCCATATCTAAGCCAAGTTTCTTTTGCAGCAGTTTCCTCTGTCGCGCTATCCTCTCTTTAGGATCAATTTCGCCTTAAAAAAAGGTTTTATGAGAAGATGTGTCAGATTTACAACCAGATATATTACTGAAGACTTTTTCAATGTACATAACAAGGCCAACACTTACAGGATTTAATTGTACTTGGCTAACACAATCTTCTAAAACAAATCACACTGATACCCAGGAAGACCTTTTCTGCTACTGTAACCACACAAGTACTTAAACCGATCAAGCAAGGTTCATTTCAGAAATGAACAGACGCCACCTCAAGAATGTGTGAAGTTTCACCACTAACTACAGAACACCTAAACTTTGGGAGCACCTACATTTACATAAAAAATATAAGATTTTAGCACCCAAGTAGAATAAACCCTCCAAACAACCTAAAACTTGTAGCTGGTAGGGTTGTCAGATTTCATTCTTTACATGCACAGTACAGAAACCAGTCAGGAAGAGTTGGGTTTTTGTTATTTTGATTTGTTGGTGTTGTGGTGGTGGTGGTTTTTGTTTTGTTTTTTTTTCAATTATCAGCACAAACTTTTAAGTTGATGACCAATATAGGCACAATTTTGGGGTGTACACCAGGTTGAGTAGTAACTAGTAGTTAGTATTACCTATACCAGTAAGTTTTTTTAAACTGCATTTAATTGACAAGCAAATTCCATTCTTGATAAAATATTTTTCCTTTCATAACATCATCTTAGGAAAAATTGTCAAAGACTTCTAATTCTATAGATTACTTAAGTTACATTGTGCCCATTCACATTGTCTACTTACTCGAAAAGGGAAGCTGCTCTAAAACACAGAAGAGAAAGCAGAATATACTTTTTCCCATGAGTTAAAAAAAGCAGCAACTAAAGTTTTTTGTTTCATTTTCTTGTTTTTTGATATTGTATTTCTTATTTATTTTCATTCTTAAAAGTTTATGTGAAATCATATGACACTGGGATAAATATCAGGCTTCTAATCAGGCTTCCATGAACTAAAGTGTTGGATTTCATTAGACAAGGTGAAACTTATACACCACTTTACTGATCTAGCTTAAAAGATGACAAGCAATAAATTAGCAGCCAGCCTGAAGAGACAGGACACTTCTCAAGTTTCAGTAGCCACAGGTCTTGCTCCTTGCTGAGCTACTGATCTTCTGTGTACTCTGCACAGAACCCACCACACACAGGGAACAAAGAATGAGGGCTACACAGTCAGATTCTTATCTATGGCATCACTTAATTTGGCGCAGAAACGGATAGATGGCCTGGAATTAAGAGCAGGGAAATACAGTAATAGCAAAAAAAAATAGCTTAGATTAACATAATTCACTGCTATTACACTGATAAACCAACTCTCAGCTGAAAAAATTACAGAAAAATATTAGACAAGTCACTTGAAACAAAAAGCTTCCAACTTTGGCAGTCTCATCACAGTATTTTTCATGCAATCTTTCTATATTGGAAACCTTCAAGCTTTTAAATAAGCCACATCCTAGTTCTGTATGTGGGAACACTGTTGAAGTGAAGAACAAGTGGTGATAGTGCCTGCCCCTCTTAAAGTCTAAGTTGATACTTTTTTTCAGGTTTCCACCCTTCTTCCCCACTGTACACACAGTAATCCTGTTAAGGCAAAACCCCAAAGAATCAATACACCCCCCCTAAAAATTGTGTAACTTGAGAAAGAAAATAAAAACCACTTATGTTGGGGAATATTTTCTGTCATTATTTCCTAGCATTCTGAGAATCCATGGATGACTAGACTCAGAACAAACTTTTTCAAATCAGTAAGTTTTCTTGTCTGCAAGTAAAATACAGATACCTGATTTATCATCTTGGACTTCAAATTCTGCACCAGCAGATCCAAGAAGAGACGCACCATGTTTTAACAACCGACATATATCAAATCTGTCAAAACGCAACCGATCTGTTGAAGGCGAATCTTCACTAGGACTTTCTGAGCCTGGTTCTAGACAGGAAATAAAAATAATATTAAGGACAACACGATGAAATTTTTGTTCAAAATGCTGGCAGAAGATTAAGGAAAAGCAAGAAATAATTTCTCTCCTCCAAAGAATCATCCAACATACAGCATTTTGATTCACAAAGTATAAAGGCTCCATTTTCACAAAGACAGACTGAAATAGGTCACTAAATGTACCTGAGTAGAAAAAAAAACATGTAATGTTCCTCCCTTGATAAATTTAGCTTTTTAAAATATTGGACACTGAACTACCACTCGGCCTTCTCTATACATATCTGGCCAGCTTAGAGTTTTTAACTGCATATGGCTCACAAATAGTACCACAAGTGGCACACTAACACTACCGTGTATCCCTTCCAGCCAAGCATCCAAAGCAGGGAAGCTGGAGAGTGGTCTAAACAGGTATGGGAGAAAGTCAGCTACCAAGGGCTGCTGAAGCCTGGCTGTGAGCTCTTCTCAAACAGTATCTTTTTCTCAAACACAATTATCTTTTCAATTTCATTAACAATCTGATAGGCAGATGTACAAGAAGTGGACAATGCACTTAAAAGAGGTGCTGTACTCTAAGACTAACAGGTTGCCCAATTTCTGTGTACAAAAGGCATGCTAGAAGTAATCCTTGAAACTAGACAATTGAAATGAACTTCTGTCCTTGGTAAGATAAGAGTATACAATAGTGGAGTTCCCACCTGTGGTAGACAGAGCTGGAACTAGATGATCTTTGAGGTTCTTTCCAATCCAAACTACTCTATGATTCTACAACGAAATTATTAAGTATTTAATTTTACTGAATTCCCTGATTTACTGGGGAAGAGTTAGAATTGCTCTGGAAAAAAACCACCTTTCAACAACCTGATTATCAATGTCCTTAAAGAGCTGCAGCAAGTGGATAGAGGGTATCCAGTGAACATAATACGTTTAAAAGCTTTTGGCAAGGATTCATATGAAAAAATAAATCAAAAGAACCAGGTTAGCACAGAACTGGGGAGAACATCCTTTTACAAACTGAAAGATACAAGTTAGCTCTGGAGTCCTTTGGGGATCAGTGTTGGCTGCAATTCTCCTAATCAATGGAAAAGACATTCACTAATGCACTCTTCTTCAAGCATGCAGGTAACACTAAGCTCTTTTGGGTAGCCCGAAGTCACAACGGCACTAAGGAATCCAAGGAGGACTCCCAGAACATACTAATGGGGAAAGAAGTTCATGAGGTGTAAAATGAACAACCTAAACCATGACTACACAACACTGCACTCAAAACTGGCAGTTAGCATTCAACAAAAATCTTGAAGGCATTTCTGACAGTTTTCTGTATTCGTCTGTTTAGTGAGCAATGAAAGCCAGAGCAGACTGCAAAGTATCACCAGGAAGGACACTGACGATAGCACAAAGCACATCATTTTGTCACTATGTGTAAATATCTGTACTCTAGAGACGTAGGTAAGCTGTGTAGAGTTCTGTGCATCTCAAGGAGGACACAAATAAGAGAAAGCACAGAGAAAGACAAAGTGATTTAAAAGACAAAGCAGCTGTCTTGTGAGGAAAGACTGAAGAGACTGCAACTCTTCAATATGAAGAGAAGTTGTTGGAGGAGAGCAAGTATGATGGTTTATACAAATAAAGAAAATGGACAAAGAAAATGCAGAACTTGCTTGTCAAATTCAGAACCAGCAGAACTGGGAGGCACTAAGTGAAACGAATATGAGACATCTCAAACAGGTGTGAGTTTCATTGTTGCTGCTTTAGGCAGTGTGTGTGGCTGTTTTTAAACAAGTCACTGAATTTCTGGAACCTGTGCCACAAAGTTGTGAACATAGACACTACCAATGGGTTTGGACAAAATCACTTAGTCCATAACTCAACAATTAAGGAAACTAACATCTCTAACATGATGATTTCAGATGCAAAGAAACAGAACAGACTTCAGCAAGCTGCCATTCCACCTCCCTCAGAAAGGTACTCCAATTAAGGGAACAATGAAGAAAAGAGTTTCCGCAAACTATCATGACAAAGTTGATTGGTTAAATGTTTTACCATTTTACTAGTTATTCCTTTTATTTATAAAACCTTTATGAGGGTACAAAGCACAAGCACAGGAATTCTGGAAGAAAAAAGGTCAGGTACAACTGAGCGGGAACATCTAAAGCCAAAGAGGTTTACTTACAGTCCTGCTTCACAGAATAGTCTGAGTTGGAAGGGACCCAGAAAGATCATCAAGTGCAGCTCTTAAATGAGTGGCTCACACAGGGACTAAACCCATGATGCTGGCATTATTAGCACCCTGCTCCAAACAACTTACATGCAAATAAAAGTCTATGCTTATAAAAAAACAGAATGACACAGTTGCCTTGAAAAATCTCATATCACAGACAATTTGCAGAAGATAAACAATGAGTTACACACAATTAATTTAAGGAGCACCTTGCTTTGATCTTGGAGTTGGATTCCACTCAGGTACATTTTTCACTATTGCTTCGACAGCCTGGCCAGCTGCAATACGAGTATCCCAATTCGTACTTCTTAAGTACACTAACACCTTTAAGGAGAGATTAACAGGTAAATAAGTATTTACTTAAAATGTACTTCCAAAACAGTCCATCAGCTGCTATGCTCTATTAAAACACAGTCACTTTAATCTACGGATTAATACAACGTTCAAAACAAAAGAAACCAAAGGACAAGAAAACAAACCAAGAAATGCCAGCAGCCTTTTCTACATTGCTCACTGCTTAGCAGAACACTCTCCAGAGCCAGACCTTAGGACTTTATAAGATATATTTAGTCCAATCAGTTAAACTGAAGCTTGGTTTCCTCCAGGTACTGAACAAGGCTCGAGACATACTTTTATTTTTTTGCTTGGTTGGTTGGTTTGTTACTGGCTTTTTTTCTAAAAATGTTCAAAATTGATTAACAGACCTTAAAACCCTGAAGTTATTTAACCCAAGAAGAGGTACAACATGGGTCACTTGATGCAACATATGTTCTTCTAAACTAATTTACCACTGTCACACATTTGGAAAAACTATTTCTTTCTCTGAAAGCAGTTTGATATTCATGATTCCTTGGCCACTCCATTGATAGCATCAATTGTCATGAGAGCATCTGTTCAATAAGAACGGAACCGAGGTCACTGAGCCATCTCCACCTGTCAGATACAGACTATTTTTGGTGGTTTTACTAGACTGGGCCAGATTGAAGCCTCCAACTAACAGAAAACTCTTTCCACTTTCCAGCCCTTTTAAAGATGTGCCGCCTCCAATATTTTTAATGCTTTATCACACAAGTAATAATCTCTAAAGGCAAGAGAAGAAATCTTTATAAGGCACTAGAGCTTCTCTTTATAGGAGAAGATCTGAACTTAGAGGAAATGCTGAATATCAATTCTGACTGCAAAGTGAAACCTCACTCATGTAACCATTTCAGGAGCTGACAGAGCAGCACCGTTAACAGAAGCAGCCCCTAATTTTCTTCAGCCTCCTACTTTTGAAAAACACAAGACTACTATGCTTTTTCTCCTTCCCACAGAAGCACACCTCTTTAAACTAGTTCTAGTCTCACAATTAAAGGACTAGGGAAAATCAGATATGCTTACTTTAGATAAGAGATTATTCAGTTCATGAGGATGCAGTTTCACTACTTCCCCAAGTTGCTGTGCAGCTGCTTTTCTTGTTACTGGTGTTGTACCGGTGTCCAGTAAAATGAAGAGACGATCAAGCCTAAATGTGATTAACAAAAACCGAAAAGTTATGCTATTCATAGCTCAGTTGCCCATTTCTATTAATATTCCCCCACCTTTCTCAGTTTATGTAACTCAAACAGAAGAGATGTCTGCCTGAAGACTGTCAGTTGGCAGGGTGAATAATGTACTATTTTTCTAATGGTAAGCACAGTTGTTCCGAAAGCACATTTAATTTGGTAACCCAAAAAAAGTAATTGTAAGAAATTTTAGTTTAAAAAAATCTACAGTTACAAGGAAAAAGTTAATTGCTCCTGCCTTTGTTCTGTGACAGAACATTTTCAATCTTGAAACATAGATATGTTGTACGTGATCATCAAACTCTATTTGATAGAAAAAGCAGAGGGCTCAGCTGCTCCTACTGTGCATTATCACTTCTATTGACAACATAGCCTGTTATCTATAACACCTAACTCCGCTTCTCCAGGATGATAAATTTTTAGTTTTCACTAAAAACTTCCCCCTAAATACCTGGAATATATAAACCAAACCTCTTGTTGCATTTACAGCTTGGAAATCATCTGATACTTCTGCCCTTCCCATAAAATATAGGGATTTAACCAGCAGATCTGCTTCCACAGTAACTCTGTATTTAGTAAAGACTCCAATCATCTATTTGTAGAACAGTTCATTTATTTCTTGTTTAGAGTTACTGAATAAGAAATAAAGTCTGTCTTTACATAAGTTTTTACATGATAACTATCTAGATACTCAAATCTATGACTGAAGTTACAAGTTACTGTAACTTATTGTAACTGTATTATTTCCTCCACTATCAGTGGGTTGATTAGAGCTCTCTACTGAATGCCAAGTTTCTCCATTAGTTATTGGGTAGTATGAGGTTATTTCTCAATAGGAATCTAAAAGCTGCCCACATAGTGCAATCAAAATTGCCCCTTCCAGACTTATCATAAAAATACTCCTCCAAAAACTGCAACAGTACAAAACTAGACCTTGCACAGCAGTGAAGCTCACCTAGACCAGTCTGGTAAAATAAAGATATATGTATCCTGAATAACTTATCTTCATATATATACATCCTTGATTTGAGGACACACAGGAAGGGACAAATGCCTTGCCCCTGTTAGTCCATTGTTACTAATTACATTTCATGCAAATTGCCTTTGACATTAGTTCCAATAATTTAAAAAGAAAATTAAAAAACACCAAAGCCTCTTCCAACATCACTGGATTTTGTATTTTCTTTCACATGCTTAAATTGCACTTAATCCTGAATATACCTTACAACATGTAACAACAAAATAGAAACTGCAGTGCAGGGCCAAGGCAATACCAAAACCCAAACACTCCCATAACTGGAGGTATTAGATTAAGTATTCATTAGATTGAAAAAAAATTCTAGCTCAAAGTATTTAGAATAATTTTAATTTTTTAGACAATTCTGATACTTGCCATCTTAGACATAATTCTCTTCCTACTACTAAAATAGGTGAGCTTATTTCAATTTCTGTAGATAAAACTAGAGTTTCAATTGCTATGATTTACTAGTAAGTAAGTTGTTTTAAAGTCACAAAAATTAAACCCCAGATGTACCTAATCCAGCAGTTTTGTGTGATTAGACAGTCAAGGAGAAAAAAGCTCAACAGATCCAACTCTTCCAAATCATTGATAGTGGACTAGTCATGAGAAACATACTAGGTACCTCATTAGTTGCCAGTATTTTTTCTTCAGGGCTTTTGACAGTAATAACCCAACCTGATTTGCAGCAGTCAATATTATTCAATATAAAACATGGTAGCTTTCAGAAGAACCACTGCTTGCTCGAACTTGCTTGTTCTCACCACTTTTATTCCGTGAAACTTCACTGTTCCATACCCAAATTTGCCATCTAGTACCACACACTCCTTTAACTATCAAATTATCTTTTTTCATCTCAAAGTCAAGCACAATATGCAACTTTGACCACTTCCTCAACTAGAACTCTTCATGTCTCAAAACAGGAGGAAACCACTAGGTTAACCTACCCTCAAAAACTCAGCTTGAATTCCAGACTTAGTCACAACACTACATCTTCACTCCTAAAACCCACAACTTTTTGAATCTGTGTTAGCTACAAAATACAGTTTGTTTTGTTTGGGGCCTTTTTTAACCTACAGGATGCTTGGTTTGTAATTTATTGTTTTAAATTGTAATATGCTTAACTTACAGATGCAAACCAAACAAGAAAAACCTTTCAGTTGTCTGACATCACTACAGGAAGGTTTCAGCTTTCAATTCCAGCAAAATATCTGGAAACAGGATTAGCAAATACAACCAACAACATCTGACTAACAGTAGTCCTGGTCACACTAATCACTCTCTTCCTCCCGCAGGAGGATGTAAAATTCCCAAACTGGTAGTATTTTGGAGCTCTTAAGATTTTCAAGTAAGTGTTGGAGTTGCTGCAGCAAAGTATGGCAGAGTCTGAATTCTGCATGAGTTGGAAGGATAGCACCGAAAAAGTTGTCTATAATCAGCAGTGCTAGCTGGTTTTCTGTAAACTAAAGCTTTCAGTCTGAGTTTCATTAAGAAAAAAAAAAAAAACACTAAAAAGTCCAAAGAAATTCGTTTTGAGTACCTGCAATTTGAAAAGAAGTTTCCTAAGTTCTGACAAGGTTTTCATTCTCAGAACAAACTAACAGTCTCTAAACAAGTTATTAAGGCCAAAGAGAACTAAGTTTTCTAATGGCATGTGGTTCTCTGCTCCTCATGCTAGACAGTGCTGTAAGCAGGGCACCACGTGCCTCACGCCATTCCCAGAAGTGTGAAGCAGTGTGGTGGAGTGAGATGCTCTACAATGCAGATAAAATTTTAAGTTATTTTATTAAATACTTCAACTCTGTCCAAAAAATTGTTCTAAGCCTATAGAAGACACAAGCAAACAACAGAAACACAAAGAATATTCTGGGGAAGAAAAAGATTAAAAACAAAAAGAGATTTATAAATTATTATGGAAAATAATTATAAATTATTATAAAAATTTAAATACCAATGCACAC
The DNA here is from genome assembly GCA_013397175.1 of Platysteira castanea. Lineage (NCBI taxonomy): Eukaryota > Metazoa > Chordata > Aves > Passeriformes > Platysteira > Platysteira castanea. The sequence goes on from VYXC01004615.1 coordinate 235,438, forward strand.
TAAAAATTAAATATATCTCTAAAACTACTTCTTCTGCACTTAACTGCTGCAATCAGAACTTAAAAATACAAAGTTCTTCACTTTTAACTCATAAACAATGAGTTTAGAGCCTTCTGTCATCTTCCAATTCCGTGTTAACTACATCTCATCAGCAGGACAGCAACCATACACGACCCTGATGTGAACTCACGCCATATGAGCCCAGTACAAAGCACTACCTTGTTCAAAGAGGTAAATAATTTCTTTCTCTCACTTTAGAAATTCGAGATTTTTCTAGTCCCTGTTGAAGTGTATTAGCAAGACACGACTGGGAGCAACAATTCAAAGTTCTTATGATCAGCACTCCACTCAAATTAACTATTTTTTCTTCTAAGAAACACCTTTTACACTGACACAGAGTCCATTAGAAATGTTTCTGACACAGACATCAATGCAGGTGCTTAAGAACAGGCATCCAATAGCATTTGAGATGCTTCACCTACAGAAGGGCCACCACAACTCAGCAGTGGCACTCTCCAGGTACCACAGTGATTCCATCTTCTGGTCACCAGTTATGCACATTCAGCATTAAACCAACTTAGACATGACCCTCACCCAGGCACAGGAGGCAAATGCTGCAACAAATGACCTGTTCTGTTCTTCATGCTGATCTGCAGTTCTTTGCTGCTGCCCCCAAACAGCAGGCTGATCTCCATTTGAAGGGACAGTTGTCACACTATTTAAAGTGAACCTTCTGGCACTCCTGTGGAAACTAAATGATGTGGATTTGAAAGCCCTTCAGCTCCAGAGGCATTAGAAAGCTAGTAGCTGGATAAATAATGTCAAGATACAGGTGTTAGCAACAGTATTTTCAAAATGTTTGCAAAAGAATGCATGGGCAGCTGAATTGTATAAAGATCCCAAATGTCCCAGTGTAATTGATCTGACTGGATTGGGTCCCCACAGGACTTCAGATGATGAAACTTCCAAGTTGTTGCTTTTAATGAGTGGAGGCTTAAAAGGGATAGTGAACTGATCACTGCTGCCCATGAAATGATCTGTTTGGACTTTACATCTCTGTGCACCAGCATGTTAAACTGCCCAGAGAGTAATCCCTCATAGTAAAGGCCATCTGGTATGAGCACCTTGTAACTACCTTTGCATATTCCTCAACCCATTAAAATTGTGTGACTCTACAAAAAATCCTCAGTGGCGTAGTCCCTGGAACAGTAATGTCAAGCTCTGCCTAGAGCTCTTTGAAAAGCTGCTAGCAAGCACCCATCAGAAGGCAAGAGAATACTCTTAGGAGCTGGTATTTTCAACATCCAGAAACTTCCTCCCAGGCACTATTTCTTAGTACAGAAACAGCCCAAACACCTTGAAAACACCCCTAAATTAAATTTTAGACTTGACAAGGGTGAAATTCAACCTAAGTTCTAATGCAGTCTGAGCTTTTCTTGTTACCCGACAGTCCTCTGCTGTCGCTTCATCACTTGGTCAAATCCCAGCTTGGGCAGCTCTGAACACTCATTCACATGAATGGTTAAGTAATCAAATAAGCAACTTCCAAATGTACAGTCAGCCAGTAAAAGAAAAAAAACATGCAACAGAATTCAGAACAAAACCCAGAAGTGCGATGACAGACAAAGAATGGATTGTGATTTTACTTCTCCTAGGTGTGTAAATAGTTATGAAGGCGGGACTGTGGACAATGAAGAAATCTTGTTTCCTACACAGCAGCTGAAGGAACATCTGGAATGAAACAACAGCTCCTGGGTCACAGCATTCTATACTGCATATGAAAGCCAACCAAATGCTAAAATTAGTATAATTAATTTCCATGTGGATTGTATATTTCATGTATGATCTACAACTTTATGCTGTACAAGTTTTACTTGTAAACTATAACATATGTATCTCCAACTAACAGTGCACCCCAAAATGTAATTAATTACATTACAAAAACTGTCAGAAAGAATCAGAGGTTGAAACAGCTGTAACGACAGACTAATACAAGATGTGTATCAGTAAGTTACAAAGTGAACACCTCAGTGACAATTCAAATTCCATCTGCTGGAGCAGGTTGACATTCTCATCTGAATTTCAACTTTCACTTCAGTCCATTAGAAAAATGCATCTGAGAAACTGAGAGCTCTAATTCACTTGGGCAGCAGTGCACATGCTACTTCTGCTTCCCCCTTTTCCATGACTGTATCAGCCCTCCCACAAAAAGCAGCAGAGAAGGCAGTTCACTGTTCTGGTCTTCAAGGTAATCTCCACCAACAAGAGAAGAGCTACACTATTCTACCCCCTTTTGAGTCTGAACTCCCACGAGCACAGAACATCTATTATAACATCTATCAGAACATAGGTTATAGAACATCTATTCTAACGCTTTCAGCATAGGCCTTTAAGTAGTAGTGAACACATACTTGCTCAGGTTAACTCCTGCTTTTCATGCAAGAGCAGCCATGAAGTAAAGCTTCTAAAGAAGCTAAAAGCTGAATTCTTTATAGAGGAACTCTGTGATAACCCCAAAAAACTTTTCTAAAAGGTATACAGTGCACATAAGAGATTTTTGATGCAGTATTCATTTTGAAATGTTACATATGTAATGATGCCAGCCAGTGCAGCCACTTGTTCTTGTGAAGTCACAGCCCTACACTTCAAAAGCTGAGAGCAATAGATGAGGCCTGCTTATTTCACAGGAGCTTTAGTCTCACAGCCTTTTGACATTATTTATTTTAAAATAAAAAATAGGTTCCCCATCTACATATTACCAGTCATACACAAATTCAAGTAAACAAAACCACTGAAAACTCTAGAAAACAGTATTAATCTTACACAGATCAAATCAAGAATGGGTTGCAAGAGCAGCAAGTTATGCTCTCCTATATTTCTGTAAGGAACTGTCTTGAATATACCCTGAACAAGTTGTTTTTAAGATATTTCAGGGAGAGCTTAAAAGGATATACCAACTAAAATCAAATTGTTTATTCCTAATGCACCTTACCAGCTTCCTCATTTTGTTACATTTTAAAAGGACATTGGTTCTCCTTCATATTGCAAAGGCACTCAAAAACAGGAGAAAGCCATTAACACCTTGGTGTTAGAATAATACATGAGATGCCTTTGAACACTTTACAGAAACTGGAAAAAAGTTTTATTAGATACTGAAGGACTATCATCATTTTACTACCTACTGAAACGCTACCATCCTGAGTAATCTGAGTTGCCATTCTCTTGGAAGTATTACTTCAGAAGGAAAAGTATCTCAAAAGATCACTAGTGAGCCACTGCGATTGTTCACTTGGATCATGCACTTTCTAAGAATGAAGCTGAAGCAAAACTTTTCTTTTTCTTCCTTCTCAGTTCCACTATCAAGAACATGGGGATTTTTTAATTAGCTATGGAAACATTATACTACTTCATCTATACTTCTAAGACTGATGTCAGAAGCTAAGGCCTACCAAACGAGTTTGCACATTCACAGAAGGAGTATCAACCTCCCCACCCACCTCTCCCTACTTCTGGAGGATGGCGTTCTTGAGTCTTTTCAGCATAAAACTACCAAAGAGACGAACACATATAATGCAAATATTCTGCAACATCTTTTGGTATGAGCTATCTACTGTTTTGCTTTATGTCCGTTTTCTAGACCATCAACACAGAAATGTTACCCAGAAGGAGGTCTTCAATCCATGCAACACCAGGATCTGGTCAAACAAGCACATACACATATAATGCAGAATTAGGTATCAGACTTTTTTTAAGCGTACAACTAGTTACACAATTACTTTTAAGATGACCTTACTAATAGCAAAGCTGCAAATTCTCAATCTAATCTGGAGGTATTTCAAAGCATTCCCTATGTTTGTTTGGATCTCCTTGAACACGCTAGGGTTTTGAGAAAGGTTTTCAATTGGCCAAAGAGCAGAAACTAAACTTTCCTGAGAAAACAAACACGTGATAATTTACTGTTTTGAGAATGCAAAAACTACCTCAACCCTCACTTACAAAAAAAAGTTACCTTTAAAATAATGGTTCCAATATAGAACTACCCTTCATGAAGTTACTGTTAATATTAATGCTTGGTATGCACTCCACAAGGACTGTGGGCTTTGAAGAAAGATTAATCTGAGTCAGCTTCTTTCTCACTCTCCAAACATGTATAGGAAAGAGGCATTCAACAATGAAATATTATGTTAGTCCATCAAAAAAAACCTCAACTGTAACCACGTAGAGGGAAAGTATAATTAGTACAGAAGCTGGAGTAACTAAACTTTTACTAAAAGATAGTTATATGGTTATATACACAAGTACACAAACAATTACTTGTAACATGCCTGAAAGGAAAGGACCTTTGAAGTTCAATTTTCTGAAGTTAAAGGTGAAGACAAGGTATCTTTATTTACAAAAGCAGCACTGACACTGTATCAGTGTTCCTATGGTCCAACAGCAGAAAGGTGCATTTGTCAGGAGTTGCTGTGTAACTTCAAAGGGACATAGACAGGCTTTGCTCTATTAAAAACAAACACAAAGCCAAATTTACCCATTATCACGTCTTACAATTATAGAAACATTGGTGCTCACAAGGAATAGTCAAGATGTTACAGCACTACAAAATGTGTATTCTTTTACCTAAGTTACATGTGAACTCGAAACAATTCTGTACCAACTCAACCAGTATTACAGCACTTTTATTGAAGTTTTATACCTTGTGTTCAATTGTGCAACATTTGGGTATTAAAACTATGATCTGAAGTGATACATAACACTATTATTAACACACCAACTTTTTTACTGCTTCATATTGAATCTTAGAATGAGCCATATCTAGTTTTCCTTTGAGCTCCCAAAAGGTGTTAACTAAATCTTCGTACTGTTGCTTTCCACTAAAGCAACCTTGGTGACTGAAATGGAAACCAGCCTTTACAGCAGACACAGCCTCAGTATACAGCTGAAAAGTTCTATCTTGATATTCCTGTTGGCCCCCATATCACACGTACATTAGCAAAGCTGGTTAAGCAGACTGACCAGACCTAATGTAATTAGACAACTCCTCTATTTTACATGATGACTTATTTTAATGTACACAGTAATCTTGTTATAGCAATCCTTACTACTTCCATAATCTGGACAGATTTGGAGGATGAGAAAAAACCACAACATATATACAACAAGCTGATTTTTTTTTAAAAAATAGAGTAAATAAAACAAAAGGATAGTTTGTAGAAACGACAAACCTTAAAATAAAACACCTGCTATTAGAAATCTTAAGAGGTGCATTGCTGCCATGAATTTTGATGAAGAATGGATTGCCATTAAAAATGTGCACTCCTTTGCTTTGCTACATAGAACTGTAAACTTATTCACACATAGTTACTGAAACAGAATTTACATTTGTGATAGCACTTTGGAAGTAGAGATACTACCGACATGTGACTTGGAGCTAATCTATCACAAGCTTAATTTGGATTTATGGTTTCCTTTCAACTATCCTGTTAGGAAGCTTAACGCGCCCATTTCACACACACACAGGAAAAAAAAAAAGAAAAAAGAAAAAAGGTAGGAATTTGTGCTCAGCATTTTTTATAAAACAGCTCTGTTAAGACACACCTCTGTATCTGTGAGTGCTTTAAACGCTGGCACACCCCAGAGCACATGTGTGCAAGCAGATACTGCCCAACATTTTGAGGCAGAGCCAGAACACACTGATCACTTTTCTCCATGAAAACCTGTTTTATTTTGGTTACTTTACAACTAAGGGCTCTGAAAGTCAAAACCGGTTTCTCGCCAGGTTTTGCGACTCAATATCATAATTTCCTATTCCCTAGCAGTTTAATCACCCTGGGAAGGACTGGCCAACAAAACGAAGGTGTCGAATTCAGAAAGAAGCCCGAGACGCCCCAGGCAGAGCCCCTGCGGCCCGAGGAAGGGAGGGGGCACGAGAGTCACCCTAGGCCAGGAAGCAAACCCAGGGGCCGGAGCACGCAACCACCCCCAGACCTCAGCGGGGCGGCCCCGGCGAGGCCTCCGCAGGCTCCCGAAGCAAAAGGAGATGGCAAGCGGGCACCCCCTCCTCCCCACCCNCCCGGCCTCGGCCCCGCCGGCGATCCGCGGGCAGCGGCTGAGCGCGGCAGAGGCCGGCAGCGGTCGGAGTGTCGCTGCCCCCGGCGGGGCGGCGGCGGCGTGGGCAGGAGCGGCAAAGGAAACTCGGAGCGCGGGTTAAAGCCTCGATTCCCCCATCGCCAGGGCGAAGCCCAATGCCTGGTTTTATATGAGCAGCCATCTTGTATTTATTCCCTTCCTCCATGAGAGCCGCTTCCTGATTGGCAAGAGCGCCCAGCCGCAGCCAATGGCGGGAGCGCTTCTAAGAGCAAGGAGGGCGGGAGCGCGCAGCGCCCTCACTGAGCAGTATCGGCCATGGAGCCCGCCGGGCCGGCACCGGTGGCGTCGGCCTCCGCCGCGGCGTTCCGTCTGCACAGCGATGGGGGGGCGAACTCAAAGGAGAGCACCCCAGTCGCGCACCCCGAGGGGAGAAGAGGGACACCAGAACGCGGAGTAAGCGCCATTCCCTCCATGTCCACTGGGTGGTGGCACTTCTGTCCCGCCAACGCGGCGGTACTCGCCGAACCAACGCTGCACCCCCCTCTTGCTGAGGTCCGCCGCCCATCGGCCATGCCTGGTGCTGCGGCGCGAAGACGCAGCCCGCGGGACTACAACTCCCGGCGTGCCCCGTGCACCGCCGGGCCGGGTCGGGCGGCCTTGCCGTCCTTGCGGGCAGGCGCAGCCCTGGAGCCCCCCCGGCGAGGGGTTGTAACAGACAGGGGTGGTACCGCAGAGGGGTTGTAGCACACTAGGGTGGTAACACTCAAGGTTTTATTAACCATCACCAGCCAGCCTCGGTCAGCGAGGTGGCCACTGGTCCGGCGTGGTCGCGGCGGCTTCGTAAGACGCCGCCTTCTTTCCCGCTCTCTGCTGTCGCCCCGTCTGGGACAGCGGCCCGTCCTCCCAGCCCGGCGGGCCCCAGGCGATGCTGAAAGACCCCTGGGATCCAGCCCGGCAGTGCCTCTCGTTCCGGGCAGCCACACCAGGCTCCCAAGTGCGCGCTATCAGCTTCCATCAGATCCAGATTAAGAAATCAGCTTTCGACTAATCATTTAAATTAATGGTCCCAGACTGGTACATAAAGTTAGCTGACGTACGTAACCTTTCATGTGATAAGTTGGAAACAAAATAATAGGTTTTTCTTTCCTGTAATGGCATAAACTTGGATAAACACATGAATTTGCATAAAGCTGTATGATAAAGTTTTCCTCTAAAGCCCATTGTGGTGTGTGTTTCATACCCAACCCTTCTAGAGGGATTTCTTCTTGCCCAGCCTTTGTGGTTGGTCTCCCTTTCCCCAGAGAGTTAACTCTTCATGTATGGGCTCACGCATTCCTTTCCCCGAAAGCACATATTGCAAACAAACATTCTAATGCTGTTTGCATTATCACTGTCTTTTGACAGTTGTGTAAACAAGACACTGGGATATAATGCTTCAATCTACCCTTATCCATGTGGGTCCAGCCTATATATACTTCAGTCTTCCATAAAGTTTGCCTGGGGTGCCGCTTTCCTGCCTGTCTCTTCTCTTGCCCTTTGGTGGGAGCTCTGTGGCAACTGGAAAGTGGCTTTAAAGTGGCCCCAAACACTGGCAGTGTGAGTCAGCCTGAGGCCTCTGAGCACAGAATTTGGCCAGAGCAAATCACAGACCTGTTTTTCAGTGGTAGACAGGGGATTTGTTACAGTGCTACAGCCAACGGCCCAGGTAATGCCTTCTGCCTGTCATGACTCTGGTGCAGTAACTACCTTTAAATAGCTCAAAATACCTTCTGTAGCTGAATACACAGAAGAAGTACAGTGCATTTAGTGGGAGGCCAAGAGCCTCTTACCAAAGTACACCAAAAACTCTGTGCCCCTTCCCTTCTGCCATCTCATGCCCTCATGTTGTAGGTGCACTTGCCTGGGTCCCTCACCATGATGAAAGGCACGTGCTTGCTCCTGTCCCATGTGTGCACATGTTTGCACTTAGGTGTGTGATGGGGAGGAAGGGCAGGGAATTGGGGTAGGGAGCAGCAAGGAGCAGACTGAGGGTGGAGGTATTTTTCTTGCATGTTTGATGCTGTTAACAAGGATGTATAGTGAACATCTCTGATAGTATTTCTGCATTTGTTTAGCCAGGAATCAGCAGCCATCCTGTCCTGCTGTGATCTTCAGGTGATATTTCCAATTCCAACATCCTATTTCCTTTTAGGTTCCTTAGAAAGAGTTTGTGCATTGTTTTAATTGTGGTCAAGGCAGAGGGCACATCAAACATGCAATAAAATTTGTTTTGAACAGCTCCTACCTGATAAAAATAAGTGCAGGGAAGATACTGGTGGTGGGTCATATTCACTGATTACTTGCTGAAATGATGATAAACTGAACTTCCAGCAAAACAGTCTGCAAAAGACAGAATGGATGATCTGTTACAGTAGGCATTCTGGACCAAAACACAATTCAAGTTTCCCACCATATATTTTTGTATTTTGATGTGACATTTATGAAAAGCACATTGTTACTTAACTATTCACTTGTTTCTTCTGCTGAATGCTTTCACTACTCTCTATGAAAACCAATTCTTCTTTGTCCACACATCTGTTCAGCTGCTCTGTAAGTCACACCAATTTTTTTTGCATGTTTTCTTTTGACCTATTTTTCAAGGAGTAGCTATACATTTTCTTCCTTTTTCTTCTTCTGTTAAAATAATCCCCTCTGAAAATCTGTTGTGTGCCAGCATATTCCCTCCAACCTGCTCCTAAATTGGATAAAACTCAGTAATTTCACTCCTTTGGTATGTTTTAATCAGTACTTCCTGCATTCATCTCAACTGTTTTTATTTTGCTTTCTTCCTCCTGCCAACTGTGTTCACCTGTGAACTCTTATTGCTTGGGCTGCAGATTCACAGCAACGGCAGCTCGGGTACATGCCCTGTCGGCTGCCAGAACCCAGGCAAAAAATGATGCAGCCTCTAAGTGCTCCAGCTGTGCAAATAGCAGATGACAGAGGCACAGTTTTTCAGGTGGAATCCCTCCTGATTAGACCTGACAACATAATCTTTTACATGTTCTGGACTTTAAGAAGACTAACTTCCAGTTAGTTTTTTGTGTCCTGAAGGTTTGTAGGTTTATATTACTCAGGATCACACCAACCTCTCTGTAGTGGTAGGTGTAACATTTGATGCCCTCTAGTCTGATAAAAAAAGATTATTTTTTTAATAGTTTGCATGTATTTTAGTGTCTACATTATTTGATTTCTAAATTCCCTTGGAAATCTTGTCTGAAGACAAGCTAGACTTAGATGCTTGCCCCTGCTTAGCAGTTTCCTCAGACAGCTTCTCTGCTGGTGTCTTAATCACTATCATTCTTTTGATAATCTGGGGGAAAATGTCTCTGAGATATATTTATGCATTATGAACTTACGCGGGTGAACTGTACAGGTTCTTTGCAACATTTATTTCTTAATAATGCTTTCTGTTCTGAGGTCTGCAAACTATCTAGATATCTTGGAGACTTTCTAACATTTAACCTTTAAAATTCTTATTTATTTTTATATATTTAACTGTTTCTTCTTCAAGTATTATTTAATCTTCCTTGTTTTTATTTGACATTTTATCTCTGTAAGTTAGGCTCCTCTTTAGGTGTTGTTAAAATCAGACTTCTAATTGCTGAAGGATTTTTTTTTTCTGGAGTAATCTCTTGTTTCTTGCTAACTAATACTTTCTTCTGCTATTCTGCTTAATTTTTATTTAAAGGTGTATTTATTTTTTATCATCTAAGCTTCACTAGTTTCCATGCCAACTCTTATGGCTTTTAATTGTCTTATTTTTACTCCAAGGAGGTTTTTAAATAGCTGCACAACCTTTTCAAAAGCCTCTTAAAAAAAGGTCGACTTGTACATGGCTTTCCTTTTAAGTTCTTCACAGTAGGTGCTGGTGGCTGAAGGCTAGATGCTGACTGATGTAGTTTAAAAACACCTCAGAAATACCAGTGAAATGCTGGATTCTGAGAGACAAATCAGGGCAAAGCACTACCACCCACAACATGCAGCAGCAACATTTCTGAAAAAAGTTTGATGGGCTCCAATTTCTCAACATCAAACAGGATTGCAATAACCATTAGGTAGTGAAAATCACCAACATCTGAAAGATTGCCAATGTCAGTAGAGCGGTGTAATTATCTCATTAGATTTCATTACCTTGGATCATACTTAACATTGCCAATTTGGGACAGTTTTCCTGAATGAGAGGCTCCTGATATGATAAATAGAGAGAGAAAATTTGTGATTCTCTTTTTGTGATTTTATGCTCCCAGGGATTTTATCTCATGACATGGCATGGGATTATTCAGAAGTGTTTCTTCTTGCCCATTTCCATTTTAAACATATATTCTGTACAACTGATCAACCATGTTGTACAAGGTTGTACAACCACCTTGTTTTTGTTTTGTCTCTAACTTCTTCAGCATTTAGTTCCATGATCCTGCTCTTCCCATTTTCTAACTCAGCTCTACTTTCCACCCTATCTTATAACACACAAAGATATAAATTACTGATATTCTTTGGAAACTTCTTATGTATAAAACCTAAGTTTCTTAGTTTTGTCCAGCAGTTATCCATGCTATCCTAAGTTAAATAAATATTTAATTGTTTGGGTAGTATTTTGTTCCTGTGGCATGTTTTTTAGGAAATGGTATTGTCTATCCATTTGATACAGTTGGTCTTTTTTTCAAACAAACTGTTATGTTTACATTTAAAGCCTCCCTCTTTTGACCTCTCTGTGCATGGAACTACATCACTTTCTATGTCAAGAAAGTAACTAAAGTAAATTTACGTTCAGTAAATAAACTTAATACTGAAGTATTAAGGGATTAACAGTAGTAACTTCCATGGACAATTGCATCTTTATACCTGCTCTCTCACAGACATTTAGGAGAGCAGAGATCTCCATTTATATGCAGAAAATTATATATGTATGTTTATAATGTACATATACCTACATTTATACATAGGTATACATATAAAAAATGAATTTAGTATTTCATATCCAGAAAGAAAACTGAAGGGGAGAAAAGCTCATGTCAAGTATCTAATTGGGCTTGTTTGGATCAAGGTAACCCACACAAAGGAGCCACTTAGAGACAAAGAGAAATGGAAATAATAAGGTCAAACTCTTCCTATAAATCCTCAGGTCTTTTTACATAGGCCTGTGGAAAAATGCAACATGAAAATAACATGAGAGAAACAACTAGAGACCTTTTATTAAGTTTTTCTATTATCTAAAGTTGTGTGATTTTAAGGGCTTTCTTCATTATTTAACTTCAGTAGTCTGGTGTTCTTTATTTTTTCATGAGCTAATGCAAGAGGGACATTCGTCTGTGCAGTTAAAAAAAAGAAAAAAAGTGCATATAATTCCAGAGTGCACAAACTGAATACAAAGAGCATAAATAGAAAAGCACCTCTGTCATCAGGGACATAAGGATTCAGAAACACACTATAATGCTGAATAAACAAGGCCAGAGGTTTCACATCTAGTCCAGCTCTTTCCAAAAGCTGTTGCTTTTCAAAGATAAAAAAGAAAGCTAATCTGTGGCCATCATCACAAGTTCCGCAGCAGTTAATGAGTTTAAATTAGATTTAAAAACAAATCTGGTGCACGTACTCTTTGCTCTCTATATATTTTAACTCCTATATTTAAGTGATAGAAAGCAATTACTGTTTTTCTATTACTTTGATTTGTAAATACTGTTTCTCAGAATATATTTTAGGCCTATGAAAGATTTCCAGCATGTAGTGTGAATATCAGAGTTTACCATTTACTGTATACCAGAATTGCTACTGAATATCTACAATATGATGTAGATACCAGGATATGATGGTCCCATTTTTCATCTGAAGTGTGCAGACAAGTATCAATCAGCTCTAGCATTTGGATGTTGCCCTGGAATTCTGTAAGCCTTCTGTTTTTAACCTTGGAGTCAGATTCTTTCTCACAGTTTTATGTAAATAGTAGCCGATGTTTACTTAACGGTGTTTTCTGTTTTTCATTCCTTTTGTGATAAAAGAACTTTGATGAGCACCTTTCTTCTCCAGTGAGATGGAGAAGGAAGTGACATGCTCCCCAATCCCTTGTGGAGCTGGGATGCGTATAAGAATAAGATAATGTCAATAAATCGATGTCATATCCTACTTTCTGCTGAACCTGGCAGGTGTAAGAGCCTCTTTATTGTGTCTCCCCGGACATATTTGGATATACCAGTTTATACTTTCTTTTATTTACTTTGTGCATCTCAAAGATGGACTGAGATTAACAGATACTAGCAACAGTTTGAATTTTGTTTTTTTCTCCTAAAAGAGTTAATTTTGTTTTATGGACTTCTGTTTGGTAGTATAACTCTGAAAGTAAAACCCTTTTTCTGTTTATGTTAGAAGAGGCCCTTTCAAGAACTACATGGGGAACGTCCTCATCTGTAACAACTTTATCAGGTTTATCCATGTTGAGGGTTCTTTCATCTTCAGTCCTGAGTGTTCCTCATAAAGGAATAAATGTCTCCTGCTTTCAGTATGACTCTGTATTGACTTGCTTGTACTTCTTAGAGAGGCAGTTACTTCAGATTTTTTTGTTACACTTTAACTAATTCATAACTGTAACTTTTGTGTGATGGGTACAGTAATAGCAACATTATCGTGTGTTTTGATGCTGTCCTGAAAGTGTGAGATAAGACAGATATGTACCTGAATTTTATTCTCAGATTCTTCTAATGCTGGGATTCCTGATACCCAGTAAAAACTGAGCTTGTTTTCAATGTGGAATGTGGTTTGTGGAGTAGTTTCTTACTTGATTGTCTGAAATTCTCATTGGATTCTACAGGGAACATCTTCAGGATTTTATACTACACACAGACTACATTTAAAGCTTAGAGAGAAGCCTTAATTAGTTTTAAGATCCCACATGACTTTATTGTAGGATTAGAGGTCTGAGTACTCCTGTATTTTTTTGATAACTGTTACTTACATCAGCTCACAGAGCCACTGGCACACCGTGGAAGACCCAGATAAGTTTCCAGGAACTCCTCCTCCAGCATGTACCCTCTTTTTATACCCAGTAATCTTTCACCAGCTTTTTACACATGCACCTTTTGCACATTTCTTCCCTCACACTGGTAACTCTCTCCCCCTGACATCTGAATTTTCATTTCCCCTCCTCCTTCATTTTTCTTTTAAAAAACATTCATTCTCCCATCCCTCCCCTGCAACCCCTGCATTGTCTTCTCATCTCAGGAGGACAAAGAATCAAGTTGCTTCCTCACCTGGTTCCTTTTTGTCATGTTTTTCTGGCCTTCCATGAGAAGAGGAAAGGGAGCTGCGGGTTTGGTAATTGCTGTCCACTGGACGCAGTAAGGCACAGTCCGCTGACAACTGGAGCAAGTAGGAGTCAGCCTGGAGAGGAAACAAGCTCTAGTGGTTGGTGACAGCAAGGAAGCTATTGCTTTTTCTTTGCACACACATTTAAAATAAACTGCTCTTCACATTGGCCAACAATGCATACCCCTTGCTAAACCTCAGAAGGAGGATACCTTCCTTCTTTTCTCAGCACCGAGCAGGTTCTTAGGCCACAAATGACCTTTGGGTGTCTACATTTCTGGATGCTTCACATTAAGACATTTTAAGAAAGAATTGATCTTTGAGAAGCTGCTGCTTAAGTCATTGAACTGCTGGTCCTGGCACGCTGGTTGTAGTAGTGCACCCCAAATTTGAAGTGTAACACACTCCTGCTTGTTTTTGCACATGCAAAGAGAAAGCCTGCAGCTTGCTAGCAGTTACTTCAGAGGCAAATAAACAGGGAAGGATCCAAATTACACTTGTGGCTCCTTGTAGGTCATTTACTTTTCATCTCAGCGGAGAGAAAAAACAGTCACAAACAAACCTTTCTAGGCCTTTTATAGGTAACTGTTCTTCACACAGAAAACTAAATTCGCTGTACATTTCAGATTTCTACATATAAATTTAGTTGTATCCTTGTGTTCTGGTTTTCTGTTGGAGCTGACCTCTCCTCTTCCCAAGCCATTCTTGGCAGTCAGCCTTCTACAAAGAGCTCATCCGAACTTTCAGTCTTTTCCAGAAATCACCTGAACATTTCCCAACTCAGGATGATCATGCCTCAGGGCAAGCTGGCACCAAGGCTTCACCATCTGATAAAAATCCAATGGAAACATGACCTCAGGACAGCAACAGAAAAAGCAGCTTTCTGAGAGTTGAGTTCAACAGTTACACATATTAGAGCTGTTACTTCATTAAGTAATTTTGTGCTAAATCTGGATTTTCTGTATTCTTGTGTTTTTCTTCAAGATTTCACACTCAGGGCAGTGGGAAACCAACACTATCTGTTTTTTTATGCTCTGTAATACAACAGCTATTTCTAGGTTTGCTGAGAACATACACAAAACAGACCAGCAAGATTCTATGACCTTTTTGTGGAACTGTGAAATAAATAGAAGTATTGTGTTTTATTGATTAGTGCTGCTGTAATACAATATTCTGTTAAAAAAAAGAAACATTTTATTTAATTTCATTCTCCACCATGTGGATTTAATTAGCAATTAAATAGTACAGATATGAATATACAGTGATGAATCAACTGTGGAATTTGAGATAAATGTCAGCTGGAGTTAGTAATGTACGATGTGGGTTTAGCTCTGCCGTATTCCATTAGGAACAACAGGGTGGAAAGCCTTATCCTAATTTATAAATAAATAAATAAGCAAACAAACAAACTAGACTATGTCCCATATAGTCCTCTCAAAACCACTTATGGAAACATCATGTCTAACAATATTCCCTGAAGAGACATATTCAACATAGGTAGCAAAGGGACATTTATTTTGTCAGTTAACAAGAATTAGACCACCTGATTGTTTGCACCTGAACTATTAAAGCGTCTGGCAGGAACTGACAGGGGCTGGTAAGAGCTACTTCTGATCCTAACTCCTTATGCCACAATATTTCTTCTTCACTGAGCTTTCCACTGCACCAGCTTTTCAGCACTCCAGTCTGAAGTAACAAAGGATTGACTGTAGGGTCACTGCAATCCTAAATAACAAACCCCAAAACAAAAATACAAAGGGCAAATGTTTACTGCTCTTTATTCACTTTATGAATACTGCATACATAGCCCCAAACAAATGCTTGTAATATCAGTTTGTAATTCTTGGGTCTGTGCTGGAGAACACCATGAAGGGTGTTTTTTTTGTTGATTTTTTAA